>JAHWFO010031726.1:83012-119274 GCA_023313115.1 Rhysida immarginata
TTTAGCAACTGGCTGCTTTCGTATTGTTTGCCTGCTCAGTATATAGCTTCTCAACATTGATTCTTGAAGTTCCTTTTTCTGATCAACCTTTTATTATTGTTCTTGACATGAAGTTGTGTACTTCAACTCCTTGGTTTTCATTTTGTTTATGCCTTATTCATGACTTTTATTAATAGACATTGATATGCCTATTACTTAATTAATATATTATTTATCTTAAATGCTCATGCATTTATTGTTTTTCGGCATTTATATGCCCATTCAACAGCTTGTTGTGATTAGCAGCTGTGATTTTAATTCTCAGCATGTTTTTAATAACTCCTGATAATCTTCTTCTGGATGCTTTTGCAATTCCCTTTTGGCAATTATATGTCTAAATACTCATTGTACTTTTATTTGCAGTGGCTATCTTTTTTAAATGCTAATGTATTTGTTTCAGGCCTTCATTGGTCCATTCAGCTACCTGCTTCCATAATTGCAGTTGAGTTTTTTTGTGATTTGCTTTAGCATTTAGTATCAGGCTTTAATAGTCACTTTTCCCATTGTGTTTATCATATTGGCAATATTTTATTTAGATGATGTCTGCATCACCTTTTCCCATTGTATTTATCACATTGGTAATATTTTATTTAGATGCTGTTTGCATCACCTTTTCCCGTTGTGTTTATCACTTTGGTAACTATTTATTCAGATGCTATATGCATATTCTTGCTGTGATAGTTAAAATGCAGTATTGTGTTTTGCATATGCTTGGTTTTGGTTTGTTTGAAGCCGAATGTGGATTCCTTGTTATGTGACATCTTGATTTATGCATTGTTGTAAATTTTACTTAATCAAGTGGTCAATGTAATTCCTTTTATCTTATGTTATTGTAGTTTTGTAGACGTCTCTGCTAGATCCATTGTATTTAACTTTTTGTGCTTTGTTGTCTAAAGCCGTTTCCCAAGATCACTTCATTCTGTTCTTTTTCTCAAACAATTATTTCATCAAATAAATTTCTCTTAATTTTATTTCCTTGTTGTCTTTGATTCATTCGTACATTTTCGCACACTGTCCTTAAGTCCAAATTGACTAGCATAACGAACCTCATAAACAAATTTATGCAACGTTCTTGCTATTGGGTCATCATTCCATGTCAAACTACCAAATGGTTCCCGCTTGACCATCTCCAATTTTCATTAAATTTTAACATAATGTTGATAAAGGTTTGAAAGAAGGGTAGACAAAATTTCAGCTTCATAGACCTCATTTTTGAGGCTCTAGAGCCTCCCTTATAAACAACCATTTTGTAACATTTTATAATTAAAGAATATTTGGCCAAGTTTGATGGTTCACTGTTTCACATTAAAGATGGTTTGTAGTTTGAAAATTAGGTTACCAAGTCAGTTTTTCCTACAGAATTCAAAAATAATATTATCAGTGGCCAAAATTCATTCTATTTTTTGGAATTTGCTACCAAAGTCACTAAAAAAATCTGTCGCAGCAAATGTTAACCCAACTTTGAAAGTCATTACTTAAGAAACAGTAAACTTTCATGGCTTGATATTTTAGAGTTACACTTATTAGCTGAGTGACTACTATACAAATAATAGCTGTCTTGATCCTACAGTTTCTGAGATATTGTTAAAGAAAGTGGACTCCAAAAATTTTATGCACAAATTGTCTAAATGCGTCATCCCCAATTTTATTTTGAGTAATTTCAGTGAAAAGAGCAGACTTTTTTCAACAATAAACTTGTTTTTTTATTCTGGGATCTTCATGGGATGACTAGAAAAATCAGTTTAAACATGACCCATTGCAGCTTATCGAGTGATTAAGTGAAACAAGGCCAGACCTCAGTGTGTTGTTATGAGGTCTATATATGCATTTAATCCCTACTTTGGTCCATGCTAGCTAAGCCACTACCAGTTTTTGCCACTAAGGCTAGCCATGCATGGGTCTCTTTTGCACAGGTTCCCAAGCCTAATTTTGGGCCTTTTTCTAGAATTGAAAGCATAATTTGAGTGTCTTGGAAGTTTTTAAGCCTAGTTTAAGTTGAGTTTATCATTCCTAAGCTGAAATGCAATCAAAAAGTCAAGTTTGAACAACATCAAATTTTATTACATAAGCAAGCAACAAACAAATACACAAGAATCAATAAAATACACAGAAAGCAATAGGATACACAAAACAAACAAATAGCAATAGGGACCCACAATAATTGAAATTTCTTCATTATATTTGATATTATTGACTCTGGAAAGCTGTATTGTCCTAACCTTGTTGCTGTTGGTGCTGGAATTTTCATGATAATTTGCTGCTCAGGCACCCAACATGTGTCCTGCCTTGCTGGACAATGGAATGATTTGACTTTTCCATGAGGATGCATTAAGTTTATGAGTGCATCATTGTCTTCAAGAGAAATTGTGCAAATATTTCCAATCCACCAATGATTATCATAAATGCATGCAACATATTGCCCAGGCTGAAGAGTTGCTACTGGGATATGATGAAAAATGGTTTCTGGTGTTTGGTTGACAAATGCAACAAATGATGATGTGTCATTTGACATTTCAACATTTAGCAGTTTTTACATTTTAGAATTACTCCAGCTCTCCAATTAGATTTCAAAGTTTATTGGCTGGGGCCATGATTATGGAGCTGCAAATTCTGGCTGTCATCAAAATGCTAATTTAATAGTCCAATATACTTGAAACTGCAATATCTTGCTTCTGCAGGCACTATACAGACACATTTTAACAGTAAAACAATTTATTGATATAACTGATTTTGTCCCAAAACTAGGTCATCTTCATTGCTCTATTGGAGATGTTCCCATGAAGATCCCAGAATTAAGAAACAAGTTTCTTGTAGAAAAAAGTCTGCTCTTTTCAATGAAATTACTCAAAATAAAATTGGGGATGAAGCATTTAGACATATTTTGCTTCAAAAGTTAGCTAAATTTATGCATAAAATTTTTGGAGTCCACTTTCTTTAACAATATCTCAGAAACTGTAGGATCAAGACAGCTATCATTTGTATAGGAGTCACTGCGACAGGTTTTTTCAGTGACTTTGGTAGCAAATTCCAAAACATAAAATGAATTTTGGCCACTGATAATATTATTTTTGAATTCTGTAGGAAAATCTGACTTGGTAACCTAATTTTCAAACTACAAACCATCTTTAATGTAAAACAGAGAACCATCAAACTTGGCCAAATATTCATTAATTACAAAATGTTACAAAATGGCTGTCTATAAGGGAGGCTTTAGTGCCTCAACCACAGAGTAAACAGAGCGATCATGCAGCATTAGATGTGTTAGCCAGCTGCGTCGCCACCGGAAACTCTCGCGTGGCCATATTTTGGTGGGACTCAGATCGCAAATTCCACGTTATTTTCCATATGTTTAGGCACGTATTTGAGGGTAGGGAACGGTTTTTTTCTACTTTAGCTACCGTGGAATGAGTGAACAACATGCCAAACTACTGCGTGGCATACTGATGTAACATGAGAACAGCAAAAGACAGCGGGTTATCTTTTCCCAGATAAAAAAAAAGAGAATTGTAAGTCATCGTGCGTTATATGGCTCAATCGTGGGTCGTTTTCAACCCATGCCCAAATCGCTGCAAATTATATCACCAGCCTTTCTTTGTGTCCCCAACATGAAAAGAGTTTTGTTTTCTAAAAAATGTTTGTTTGATAAAAATATCAAAGAATTTCAGTCATTTTTCAGCAGTATTATCAATGTAAGGTGCTGGTAAATGCTTTCAAAAGGTTCACTTTCAGATAAATAATTAAATATATACTAGATATGACCTCCAAACATGATGTAATAATTTTTCTATCGAAAAATGGAAGGAAAAATATTTTGGTAATCAATATTTTGCCCACTTCCTGACTACCTACAGCTCTGCAACTTTCCCCAACGGCGTCTTATAGATGATAATGCATGTTTCAATCTTTAATTTCACTAGTCTTTCATTTATTCGTAAGTTATTTAATATTTAGGTTTAATGTACATTATATACAGTGCAATCATGACGTAACGACTAACTGTATTGTTGTCTATTGTTATCGTTGCTAATTTGATCATCAGTGGTAGCAAAGTTGTTGATTGTGGTAAGCATTGTTTATGATTAAACCAGCATAAAGTATTTTATATAAACGTTTACCCGATATCAGAAGGCAGATTTCCAAGGTTTTTTGGTTTTTGTAGATATCAAATAAAAAGCTTATTTTTTATAAATAAAGACTAAAAAGAATAAAATAAAATATATAAAATAAAAATTTTAAAGCTCACACTTTCACCTTAAAAAGTTCAGAAAAAAGTAAAAAATCGAATTTTTAAAATTTTTATTTTATATATTTTATTTTATTTTAAATTAAGTTGAAATTGAGAAAATGTAAGACCATGTAGCAGTTGAACATTAATTTTTATTTCCTATGAAATTGATGAATGTTACCTAAAAAAAAAATCACTTTTTTGTGCATCAATGAAACAAAGTTTTGGGAAAATATAAAAATTTCACATGAAAATCCATGTATACCATGTAAAAAGCGGATTATTCGCTATTTTGAGTATGGCTTCTACAGTGTAAAACGCGGCATCGTCCCACCACAAGATGGCTGCCAAGAGGCGACGCGCTTTGTGAGGCCGTAAGCGCTCTGTTTACTCTGTGGCCTCAACAATGAGGTCTATGAAGCTGAAATTTTGTCTACCCTTCTTTCAAACCTTTATCAACATTATGTTAAAATTTAAAGAAAATTGGAGATGGTCAAGCGGGAACTATTACTAAAATTTGGTAGTTTGACATGGAATGACCCTATTTTAAAATTTCAAAATCAGTTCAGACGTTACAATGTATCAATGTATACAGTTTCTGTGCGCAGGCCTTCTGTCTAGGTGGTGTTGCCTCTACCGTGACCACCGAGAGAGAAGGCCTCCGCAATGAAACTGAATACATTGTTACATTATCATAGATAGTGCAAATTCAGGACTTATTATTGGTAGAAATACGAATAACAATGCACTATGTGATGCAACAATGTATTCAGTTTCATTACGGAGGCCTTCTCTCTCGGTGGTCACGCCTCTACCGAAGCCGACGCGATGTATACAAAGCACCGTCTATAGATATTCATGGTCATCGAGCTCCATTGTTAAAATGAAGCTAAAGTTTCTAGCTCCCGGTAGGGCGGGAACTCTATTGAAAAGTGGCACTGCATGTACAATCTGCCCAACTGCGCCTTCAGCGCCACCCTATCGGCTGACAGGAACTTTACTTTCGTATTCAGTTTCAATGAAAATCTCTATCGCAGGTTGCGGTCGGCTATAGTGCGATCTATGCGGCACCTGGCGCGATCTGTTTTCCTTAGCTTCTCGGAACAATGGAAAATGGCCGAAGCTCGATGACCATGAATATCTATAGACAGTGATACAAAGCCATGGCACTACGTCACTTGGCATTGTTGAAATCCCATCGGTTTTCGTGACGTATTTTAAATATGAATTTTGTATTTTAGATAACTAAGTAAATACAGTAGAATAAAATGCATTAATGCCAAACATGGGTCATTTACTTTTTTAATAAATCGTTTTACTTTAAATTTTAGATATCCTTCTTTTGTTCTTAAATTTATTTTTGCAAGACGTCACACAATCCATCTGTTTGCATGATGTCACAAAATCAGTGCCTAAATGACCCATATTTGTTACATCATACATTGTTACATCACCTGCGGTAGGGACAATTTCGGGCTTATCATTGGTTAATATGATTAACAACGCCCTACCGTAGGTGATGTAACAATGGGCGCGTTGTTAAATGAAGCGCTTGCTTCAACAGCAGCTGAAGGCTGCAGCGTAAAGCGAACACGGTTCTCAATAACGATTTCGCTGAAGCATCACACGTGATCTGACATGAATAAACCAAAATTGCAACTTAAGTGGCTGTCAGAAGAGAAATTCTATTGCAGATATGTTATTTCAGGAATTACACAATTAATGATAAGATCACCTTAATTAACATTTAACATCAAAATGTTGAACTTTTATTAGCAATAAGAAATGAACAATAAATTTGTGGAGAAAAAGAATTCGTCTTTATTTAACAAAAATTAACAATACATATTCACAGATGATAAATGGAAATAATTTGTATATTTAAATTAAATGTCATCTTTATTTATTTAGAGATTGTTTTTTAAAATACTTGACGCAAACTGTTGCTGATTTATTATATCCACTTGTCTGCTTCAAATGCTTCAGCATTTTGCTTCCTACCATGATGGGTCTTCAATGTGATATGTTACAAGTCTTCCATCTGTCAAGCCATCCAGTGGACGCTTTGATATCTTGGTCTCCTAATTCTGGCGCTAATTAATTGCCTGTTTTTAGGAAGTGGTTAATTGATTGGAATTCTTGCTTCGTGCAATTTTAAATCACTGGAGCAAGATATTGTCTACGTTTTCCACCACAGAGCTGTTATTTCATTTTTGTTTCTCGTGCTCTGTGTCACGTGTCTACTCCTAAAGATCGAGGATGGTGAAGTGTTCGAACCTTCGTGACGGAGCTCTTCATCGTCATGAAATTTCAGACAATCCGAGAAAATCACGTGAGAGCCCAAGATTGAGGAACGTGGAAAAAAAATCACGAGCAGAAAGTAGGAAAAAGTTTAACGAACGGCGTGGCCAAGAGAAATCGTGCGTCCACAAAGAAAGGCTTGGAGACATGACTCCAGTGAAGGAAAATATTAACGGCGACGAAACGATGCCAAGAAAACAACACCCTCGATAGAGCCAAGAAATGTCTCCCGCCGGGAATGTGACGAGGATATCGCCAGCCAAAATTGAACGTCGTTGACGAAACTCAGCTGGAGAGTATAGCGAGTTACAGTACGAGTCGTCATGCGAAAAACTGCAATACTCGTACGCTAAATTATTGCTCGTTGATGCAATATCCTTCCGAATCTTCTTTCACGTGATATTGAGTGGCGAAAGACAACCGCCAGGAACTCCCACTGCAAAAGTGAGCGAGTCGACGAAAGCCGATAACTCAAGCCAAGGAGAGACGCGTAAAATTTCACGAAAGGTATGTGTCTCGTTTATTAAACATATATCTGTGCTAAGCTGCGGAACTCAAGCCGATATCCGTATATTTCATGGCTTCATTCTCGGACATTGACTATAAACAGTTTGTTAGCACTCAGTGGCTACAAATCATCCCATCCAGCGAAGAATTTTGCGAGCAGGAACAGGGGAAATTTTCCTTGAGCCCTCGAGCCTACCATTTCGTCAGTTAAATTCTTCTAATTGACATTTTCCATATTTGTGACTTTACTCATTTATCTTAGTCTTTCATCTAACTGACAGCACGAAAGACCGTGGTATTACTTATTGCTACTTAACATTACTTACCTGCATCTTTTCCATTATTATCTCACATACGAGCAAGTCTACATTAAGAATCTGACAAGTATTTCCCCCAACGGGGTGTTAAGTGCAATTAATGCCATTAAGTGTGCTAATTAATTAGTTAAGTGTTTTTATTCTCCGTGGAAGAGTGTTGTTGCCGACCACTCCTACATTTACCTTATTTGGTGATAACTGGGAGGACTATTTAACGTCTACAGAAATTACCATCAACTCATCTGCATCCAAAACCACAGGGATGACCCCATATCTGTGCGAATCGGATAGGTATATCCAAATCCCACCTTCCATAAACAAATCTGAGGTACAATCTGCCAGTTCTACCCCGTTTATTAGCAAGTTGCAGCAGATCTTAAAATTGACACAAGAACGAATCAAAAAGGTCTTTGTATGTACAAACGAGATTATAATAGAAGACACAAGCCTTTCAAGAAGAAGGTGGGCGAGTGGATGCTAGTACGAACATCTTGAATTAGGTAATTTCAAGATAACCAGAATTATCAACAAGGTCACAGCTCGTCCAGATATCCCCAAATAGTGGAGATGCTGGAACAATATATTTCATAAGGAAATATATTAAGAGGAGGCACAAAAAAGCACCAGGACCCATCGTCGACCCACAATATGAGGACGTCTACAAGGTAGAGATTATACTAGACGTCAAGGGCAAGAAGCCTAAAAGAAAATTTTTGGTATTTGGGTCGGATACAGTGACCCGTCCTGGGAACCAGAATCTCATCTCCACAGATGTAAACAACATCGTAGATTTCTTTGAACGACAAAGAAGACACCAGCACAAAAATATGCAGTCAGTAAACGTGATTTTTTGTCAAGTGTAAGCCTCAATTTTAATTTCACTTATGCATGTTTTAACCTGCAGTCATGGGAAAACGACAAAACATATCGCTAGATCTCTTTGAACAAATTAGACGGTTACGCAATGAAGGACTAACATTTGATGCCATTGCCAAAATTGTTAACTGCAGACAATCATGTTGTATACGTACAATTCAGCGGTACAACAATACTGGTTCTGTCAGAGATCGTTCAAAATCAGGAAGAACTAACCCCGCACATCGACCGTATCATTCATCGTCTCTCCAAAAAAGGCAGATCCTTAACTTCAACAATGATTCGAGGTTAATTTTCTGCTTATCATCACGTTAGTATTAGTTCTCGTACTATTCGTCGACGATTAAACCAGTTTAGTTTGTTTGGGCGAGTGGCACGAAAGAAACCTCTTGTGTCATTAGAGAACAAGAAAGCCAGGTTAACTTTTGCTCGTGCCCATCTCAACTGGACAAGACAACAGTGGAAAAACGTGCTGTGGTGCCCAGATCTTTGATGTGATGGCAGAAAGTACATCAGATGTAATAAACATGAAACATATAAGCCACATTGTTTACAGCCAACCGTGAAACAAGGAGGGGGAAATGTGATGATGTGGATATGCTGGCATGGTGTTTACAAATTCATCCTAAGCTTTCTTATGCCGTTGAAAATCTGTCCCTTACATGGTAATTCCAGCACGATAACGACCCAAAACATACCAGCAGACTTATCAAAGAATGGTTACACATAAATCATATAAAAGTTATGGAATGGCCTGCTTAGTCAGCAGATTTGAATCCCATAGAAAGAATATGGATTGATGTCAAAAGGGCTGTTAAAGTAAAAAAAACCCAATAGTATTCTTACACTACTCGACACCATCAAAGAAGCATGCAACAACATTCCAGAAGATCGGTGTGAGCGTCTAGTGGAATCCATGCCCATAGCTGTTATTAAAAACTTTGGTTACCCAACCAAATACTGATACTATGATGTATTATTTATTTATTCCGTATATGGTGCTAAATTTTTGTCCATAGGAAAATCACCTAAAGGATTAAAAAAATTATCTCATTGTTTCAATTTTGAAATCAACATGCATGTTTATTTGTTGGATCGTTTCACACTTAATTCTTTTATTGGCGTATTTTTTTTTGTAACTGGTTAAGAATTTTTGATAACAAACAACATAAGCCAATATAGGTGCTAAATTTTTGGCCACCACTGTGAGTTTATTTTGTGCGTGCATGAACAGTGCTACTTTCAATTGTATTGAGCTTAATGCTGTTTAATCAGTAGTTTTCGGCAAAGTCGTCCATATCTGCTAATCTGTGTTAAAGTGCAGTGCATATTTAGTGTCATAAAGCATTTTGGCTTTTGATTTAAGTGATAATCTAAGACAGTGCAAGCAGTGACATTTGTGCTACGAATCTATGTAGGGAGTAAGCTTCAGGTTCGTTTTGTGTTGTTTCGACGTGTTAATACGAATACTATTTTTGTGATAAAAGCCAGCCGTTTGCTCTCAAGTTCGAATACAGCTAGTCGTCGTATTCTTCTTGGTGACGCCGCTTTGCCGTACTGCTATCATTACTTCGACGGAAGTTTCGTCGTTAGGTCAACGTTCGACAAGGGAATCGAAACTTACGGCCTAGCCTTTTCAAAAGTCGACTCTGCTATTGTAAGAATGATATCTTGTTAGTCTTCAAGAAAGAGACGTTCATTTATTTCTGCTTATTTGATAGTAATATATTCCAATTTTTGCTTCCACTGTGTAAGAATTTCCTTGAATAAATGGAGCTTTATTTTATTTAATCCCGGTCTTTATTTAATCTGTCTTTAATTTGACACATGACAGATCAATTTGTATTGATATCAGACCGTGGTAACGCCAGATATTTCTGGGTGTACGACATTTGGACTCTGGAAATTTGCTTTTCTCACCCAACCCACCCTATTTGACGTGTGGACTTTCTTCAGCTCGACCGATCTGAAAAAGAGATCGGACAATTTAGTTACGTTTAGTACGTTTTTCGTTCATCAAGCTGTTAGAATGGCGACAAGCAAGCCAGAAAAGCAAATCAAAAAATGTCTGGAGAAGACATTCAAAGGTGATTTAGGCTTCTTCAATCAATGTTTCGGTAAATTTGCTTCGCAATTAATTAGTTGCTTGGAGAAAGAAAATTATAATTATACTGCGATACGTTTCAAGGTCAAGAAAAGCAACAATTGGTCAAGGCTAACAGTGAGACACTACAACAGGCCATGGACTTGATGGCGTTATAAAATCAGAAACACCAAAGGAAGCTTACAAGGCAGCAAAGCATTACCATAACCAAAGCGAAAGATTTCGCTACGGGAACCAGCTGTCGCACGTTCCCACGAAAAGAGGTGGAGAAAGAACAAGATTAGAAAAGGGAAAACTCTGATGTATGTGCCGCAGTGTCTCAGTGGAATCTGTCCGACAGAGTGCTTGATAGCATAAAGGCGGGATATAAAGGTAACAGGCAAATGTAGCGGATCTTAAACCACGTTAAGGCACCATATTTTAACGAATACGGTTTAATATTCTGGGGAGGTGGAGGCAAAGTAAGATTAGTAGTTCCTCCGAAGAAAGAGGTCACAGAGAAACTGATCAAGGCCGCATATGACGTTCTGATAGAGGGTCATTTAAGACTACAGAAAACCACGGACAAGCTTGTAAAATTGTACTAGTGGAGGCAACTATCTAAAGAGGTCAGAAAATATATATCTTCATGCGAAGCATGTCAACGCAACAAATTCTCCGGGGATCTGCCATACGGAGATCTACAACCGCTAGAAATATCTCCATGGCAATGGCACATGATTTCACTGGATTATGTGATGCCGCTACCTAATTCGACTCAAGGGAACGATGCCCTTTTGATGGTTACAGATAAACTGTCAAAAAGGGTATTCTTGTTCCCATGCCGGACTACAATTACTGCTGTGGAAACAGCTCAAATATTAGTAAATCAAGTATTCAAGATACATGGCTTCCGCAAAGACATAGTATCCGATTAAGATTAAGGATTTGGAAAGAATTATTAGACTACTGGGGTCGACGTTAGAATTCGCAAGTACATTCCACCCGCAATCAGACAGACAGACAGTCCGAGTGGATGAATCAAACAGTTATCCAGATCTTAAGGAATTATGTCAACGAAGATAAGGATAACCAGGAGGACTGTTTAATGTCTATAGAAATTGCCATCAACTCGTCTACGTCCGAAGACACAGGGATGACCCCATATCTGTGCGTCTTGGATAGGGATATCCAAATCCCACCTTCCACAAATAATTTTGAGGTACGACCTACCAGTTCTACCCCGTTTTGTTAGCACGTTGCAGCAGATCTTAAAATTGGCACAAGCACGAATCAAAATGACCAATAGTAAGTTTATGTTGGTGATACCGAATACTATTTTGTTGAAAAAAGCCAGCGGTGTGCTCGCAAGTTCGAATACAGCTAGTCGTCGTATTCTTCAAGGAAGAGATGTTCATTTATTTCTGCTTATTCAATATTAATACATTATAATTTTTGCTTCCACTGTGCAAGAACTTTCTGTATAAATGGAACTGTATTTTATTTACTCCCAGTCTCTATCTCTCTTTTCTTTGACACGTGACACTCTGCTATTAATGCAAAATCTTCCCTTTTGATTTCTTAATGCGGGATACATTGCTTGTCTTACACTAAATTTTTTAATAATGCATGCTTGAGTTTCATTAAAGTCAAACAATTTTAGAACTTCAACACGTTCAGAAAGATATAAGGTTACGTTTTCGAGGGAACATATTACAGTAACTATACTATTCCACTCAATCTCAATCAAAACATCAAATGAGAAAAAATTTTTTCGAAAAACTCTTTCTCCCCGTGTTTTGTAATGATTAATTAGAATGAATGTTTGGATCTTAAAAATTAAAACATCTGTAACGTTTTGCGCCAAAATTTCTTTCAAATGCCCTTTTGATCTTGGAGCATGATGTAATACAATGCTGTAACCTTTTTTGATAAGGGGTTATAAATGTAAAACTTTGCATATTTCTAGAATAGTATCTATAAAACATTTTCCGCATTTTTAACCATTTAACAGGCGTTACAACAAATTTTTAGCATAGAAATTTATGCACTTAAGCGATTTATTCACTTATCCTGTATCCACTTAGGCAGTGGCAGTTCGTAACTAAAATTTCTGGGGGTGCTGCGTCAGAAAATTGTCATTTTTTTTCATGAACTATGGAATAGCTATTGACATTAAACTTAAGGATTATATAATATACATGTATAAAAACAGTATTAAAGAAAAAAAGACATTATATTCAATCTTATCGATATCGAAAGTGAAACTTGGAGTGCTGTAGTTCCGCAGTGCCTATGCATGAGATGCCACTGCACTTAGGCGACCGTAAAATACAGGGTGATTATAATTAAAGTTACGATTTCAAAAATCGATAATTTGAAAACTACTCGTCAGAATGACCTGATATTTTAGCAGAACAATCGTGAGACAATGGAATTTTGTTTGGCGAAAGAAAAAAAATACTTCCAAAATCTGCTGATAGATGGCGCTGGCAGGGTATGTCAGGGGAAAAAACTAAAATTGAATTCGTGAAATGAACCGGTCTCTTCGAATTTAGCAATCATTTTTCGCAGACCATTTGTGGTTATTGGACCCGATTTTATGGATTTTAATGTCCGAAACTTCCTAATAGCTGTTAGTGCACATTCATCGTTTTTATAAAAAAGCTTCAAGAGCAGAACGCGATCCTTCATAGTCAGAGTCATGATGAAGCATTCAAGCAAGAGCTGGTGCTCTGCATTTTTATGGCAGCTATGTCTGCGGTGCGCATGTCACGTATTAGTAATTGGCATATCTCCAGACAATGTGAACCCTGCCCGTGCCATCTATCAGCAGATTTTGGAACTATTTTTTTTCCTTCGCCGAACAAAATTCCATTGCCTCACGATTGTTCTGCTAAAATATCAGGTCATTCTGACGAGTAGTTTTGAAATTATCGATTTTTGAAATCGTACCTTTAATTATAATCACCCTGTATACTAAAACCAATTTAAGAAAAAAACAGACTCCTTACTCAATATCCACAAAAATGGATTATCCACTGATCGGGTGTTATACTTAGTAAAGTTCGACTGTAACAGAATTTTAAAATTATTTAAGCCTATTTTATATTTGAGACCTATCACTCATCTATTTACGAGGGGCGATTGATAAATAAGATCTCCATGGCTGTAACTTTTTTATTTGTTAACCGATTTTCAAAATTCTTTTTGTATCTTATACTCACATTTGTCCTCTATGTAATGCACTAATCACTTTTCGACATAGTCCCCATCCCTTTCCACGAATTGCGCCAACGCTTGACTAGTTGGGTGAACCCTCGGAGAGGGATTCCGGAGTTGTTGTCAACACCAGGATTGAATGGCAGCTCTGGACCGTCTTCTGGAGTATGATAACGTCCGCCCACACACGAGCAACCACACACCAGAGGCGTGGCAGCGCCTAGAGTTCACAGATGAAAAATTGCAGTTCAAAAATGAAAGACTTTGCACATTGCGACTTTCACCACTTCCCAAAGAAGAAAGAGCCCCTTAAGGGACATGAGTTGGTTCTGACGGCGAGGTAAACGCTGCCATTGAATCCTGGTGTCGACAACAACTCCGGAATTCCTCTCCGACGGGTTCACCAACTAGTCACGCGTTGGCGCAATGCTTGGAAAGGAATGGGGACTATGTCGAAAAGTGAACAGTGCATTACATAGAGGACAAATGTGAGTATAAGATACAAAAAGAATTTTGAAAATCGATTAAAAAATAAAAAAGTTACAGCCATGGAGACCTTATTTATCAATCGCCCCTCGTATATCTAATATACAGGATATCCCCTAACATCTTGAATCCTAAAGATTAGTTCGATTCTAAATATTATTACAAAAGTATAAAATATATAAATTATTTTTCGAAATATCCTTTTATCAGGCACTTTGTTTTCCAAAAGTTTCAATAAAAATTTGTATTTAAATAATTTTTACAATGTCGAATATATTATCTGGTGTCATATACTTAATGAATTATGTTTATATCAAGCTAAGTTTCCATGCATGCATTTTTGATGCATTTATAACTGCGTCTCGACGCAGAAAGCAAATGTGCATCTGGACGCACCTAGACGCACATTGCAACAGCTCTTGACGCATTTAATTCGAACGCAAGTATCAGTTTCCATGCATGCATGAAGTCTACGCAGAAAGTTCAACTGCGCATGCGTCATGAGTTTATGTTTTGCAATTTTTCTCGTTAGAGGGAGAAGCTTCTCTCTAACCATCATGCCACCACCTTGGTGTTTTTCGGATTTCTTAAAATATCATTATTAATTTCTGGTGTCCGAGCACAGATTCCATCAAATGAAGAAAAGGAATTGATGGAAGGATTCCTCTGCTTTCTTACCGTAGCATGTACAGCATTATCTGTACATGCAAACCTAAATAAAAGAAAACATCGGTACTGGGTTCTAATAAAAATATTTTTATATCTAAATTTCAATTCATTTGTTTTTTCCAATATATCTTTACACTTTTAATTCATCTTTACGCAAATGTAAATAGTACAGTGGAAATATTGGCAATTTCATTTATTTTATTTTCACGTCATTTCGGTAATTCTTTGGTCATTTTATATCGTTATTGTCTTTTATGTTTACATTGTTTTCATTTCATGTTAAATAAAATAACTGATTACAACATTATTTTAAAAGGTACACTCTTGAAAATTTATATTTTGCAATAGCGTATCTAGGAAATACACGCGACCTTTCGCGTTCGTTTAGAGGGCGCGCCCGCTGGAAGGTTAACAAAGCAAGTGCGCTTGCGCAAAACAATTATGTGATCTAGAAAGATTTGAGACGCATTTACAAGTGCGTCAAGAAGTAGAAAGCCTATCTACTTCACTTTTCTGCGTCCAGACGCATGAAATCCAGACGCACATCGACCAAGATTCAGAGACGCAGATATCTGTTTCCATGATACGTGCGTCAAGACGCACCAATTTATGCGTCTAGACGCAGAGACGCAGTTAAAAACGCTTGTATGGAAACTAAGCTTTAAACGTTTATCCTGGTCAAGTTGGTGCATTTTTCAACAATAGTTACCGCTGGTGTGTATCTGGAAATTCGTTTTGGTGACTTTAAAAGATATTAGGTAGGTTATATAGAGTAGAGGAGTCCGGGGCAGGTTTACACACATTTTATTATTATTTTTGTATTTTTAGTAATAAAACTATTTTATTAATTTTCATATACATTCAATAGTTATACTTTAAGTACAGTAAGGTGCCTTTAACTTATCTTAAATTTATATTATTTTCAAATTAAAAATAGTTTTTTAATGTAATATCCCCTATGTAAAATTGTCCCGTAGCCGAGTGGGGTTTATACAATGCTTTATTGTATTTTTCTACATATTTAAAATAAGGAAATATAAGGTATATCTATACATATAATAAATCGGCTGTCTGTCTGTTTGTTAGTACGCCCATCACACAAAATCTACTGGTCGGGTTTTGATGAAAATTAGTATGGTTATAGTTATTAGCCTGGGTCAACTTTTAGGGACTTTTGATCCAGATCAATCACAAATCCCAAGGATATATATTTTTCCTCTAGCATGAATTGATAAGTGCTGATCGTTTTGGTGTCGCTTTACCCCAGGAAAACTCCGAAGAAAGGGATATAAACTACTAGTGTTGTTGTCGTAGCAACGTAATAACCTTTGATTTTCTTAAGCTTTTGTTTACTTTATTATTATGATTTTAGCACTTACTGCATAACTAAAAAGATTATAGAATTAAATTTTGTATTTATTTTTACAGATTATTTACATACCGGGTGATTATAATTAAAGCTCCCCATTTCTGCGCGGGCTGCAGACCGCGCTATTGCACGGATTCTTCATTAATTTTCCTTCTTTTTTTCTCTGTTTCTTTCTTTCTTTCTTTCTTTCTTTCTTTCTTTCTTTCTTTCTTTCTTCTATCTTCATTTAGTTGTTTTCTTATTTTTTGTTTTCATTATGGTCCAAGGCTTGGAGGATATTTATAAATTATAAAAAACGGCTTCAGTATGTGTTGCAGTGATCTTCGTAAAAAGCAAATAAACGGATTGCAACAGTAATCATACAAAAAGATCTCTATTTCCAAAAAATTGACGAATTTATCGTTAAAAAACTATATTATATATTCTTCCTCAATCTATCTATACATATAAAAAATCTGTTGTCTGTCTCTTTGTTTGTACGTCCATCACACAAAAACCGCTGGACGGATTTTGATATGGTTATAGCTCATAGTCTGGTTTAACATTTACGGTTGAAGAAATTTACTTTTGATTCCGATCAATCACGAAAATCGCGAGGAATTATATTTTTCTTCTGTCTTCTTTCTTGTTTTCTTGCTTGCTTTCTTTCTTTCTTGCCGGCCGGGTAGCCGAGAGGACTAGGGCGCATGCGCGGGTTCAAATCCCGCATGGATTTTTGTGTTTGTCTCGGGCTGCGTACAGATATAACATCTGTAAAAGGCGCAAAATGACCTTAGCAGTCGACGCCAAAAACTTCTAACAAACTTCTAATAACCAACTTTCTTTCTTATTTTAGTTGTTTATTATTATTATTTTTTAGATTACGGCCCAAGGCATCAGTATATGTTTCATTGATCTTCGTTAAAAGCAGATAAAATGCAACAGTAATTATACAAAAAGAACACTATTTTCAAAAAATTGACGAATTTATCGTGTAAAATATCTGTATAAAAATAAATAAAGACACAACTCCCACATTTCAGACTTACTTACTTTTCAAACCCGCTTATCCGTTAGGGTCGCGGGGGCAGCAGCCCTATGGAGGATCTCCAGCGATAGCGATCTTCCGCCATCAGGCGCATGTCCTCCCTGGTAATATCCAAGCGACTCGAACCCAGATTGTCCATGCAGTCTAGCCACCTGGTTCTAGGCCGACCCCTTGGTCTCTTACCCACCGGCTTGGAAAATAACAACTGCCTAGTTTGCGGCATCCGTATCACGTGGTCATACCGGCGCAACTGAGATCTCTCAATGCAGAGAAGTAGCGGCTCAACACCTAAAGACTCCCTTATTGTGCTGCTGTGCACTCTATCCAGTAGGGTAACACCTGCCACACCTCTCAGAAATCTCATTTCGACCGCTTGTGCCTGCGATCGCACTCTTTCGGTCATTACCCAAGCCTCATGATCATAGGTGAGAATGGGGACAAAGATAGATTTGAAGACGGAGAGCGTGGCTTTGCTATCCAGCTCGCGTTTCGTTACCACGGATCGCCACAGTTCACGTCCGACACAGCTTGCTGGACCAATCCGAGCATCCAATTCTTTCTCCTGCCGTCCATCACTCGCGAATGCAATACCGAGACACTTGAATTTCTCCACCTGTCTCAATGAGGCTCCCCTAACATAGAGAGCGCACTGAGCAGGCTGTCTTGAAAGGACCAGAACCTCGGTTTTAGCCACACTGATCTTCATCCCAGCTTCTTCACATTTGGCTGCAAACCGGTCTAGTACATGCTGAAGGTTCGTGCGAGAAGACCTAAGGAGGACAAGGTCGTCAGCAAAGAGCAACCTCTCCACCAAGCAGTCGCCTACACAAACACGCTCATCGCCTCGGCTGTCCCTGTCTATCCAGTCCATAAAGATAATTAACAAGAGGGGCGACAGTACGCACCCTTGGCGGAGTCCAACACCAATGGTGAACGGTCTTGATTTAATGCCATTTATCCGGACACACATCTCAGAGGTTTCATACAGAGACATGATAGCCCATCCACTCCATACTCTTGCAACACTTGCCAGAGCTTCTCCCGAAGAACTCTGTCATATGCTTTTTCGAGGTCCACAAAGCAAGCGTTGACCTCTTTTGCATACTCCCAGGATTTCTCAAAGATTTGCCTTAGAGCAAAGATGTGATCCGTTGTGCTTCGGCCAGGTCGGAAACCATACTGCTCCCCCGACAGTTTGGAGTCGACTATTTCCCGACTTCTCTTCTCCAGACACTTAGCGTACACTTTCCCAGGAATGCTGAGCAAAGAGATGCCTCGATAGTTGTTGCAATCTCTCTGATCTCCCTTTTGAAGATAGGGATCACAATTCCTGTCTGCCATTGCTTAGGGGCCTGTCCAGATATCCAAGCAACCTGACACACTCGAATCAACCACAGGATACCATCCTGATTTAAGGCCTTTAACATCTGAGACCGAATTTCATCATCACCTGCAACTTTGCCAGTCTTCAGGGACTTAATTGCCCATCTGACTTCTGTTTCAATGATACTACCGTGACTATTCTCCGCTCCAAGGTGCACCTCATGTGCCTCAGTTGTTGCTGTCACCGGATTAAGAAGAGATCCATAGTATTCCTTCCACCTATGCAATACGCTCTCCTCCGTTTTCAGAAGCCTCCCATCTGAACTCTTAATAGTTTGTGATGAAAGAGACTTCTTTCCACGGAGGCGGCGCACAGCCTGCCAGAATATTTTCTTTGCCGAACCATAGTCTGCCTCCAATTTCTCCCCGAACTTCTCCCAGGCCTTGGCTTTAGCTGTTGATACTGTCTTTGCTGCTGCTTTTCGCGCCTCAGTGTACCGCACTCGACTCGAAATTGACTTATTTGCAAGCCATAGCAAATAGGCTTCCTTCTTTGCCTTGACAGCTTCTTGGACTTCACCGTTCCACCATGCAGTCCTTTTCTCACCGCCCTGCGCCACACACATCCGCTTACGACCACAGCACAATGCAGCCGAAGTAATCACAGAAGTTTTAAACAACTGCCACTCCTCTTCAACAGTACCACGATCACTGGGTAGTTCTTTGAAACTTGAAGATATGTTATCTTCAAAGGTCTTCCTCGCAGCTCTATCCTCCAATGCCTCCCATTTGATGCGCCAAGTTTGTCTGAACCTAGTATTTCGCTTGGTTGGCATGGATTCAGAGAACCGCAAAATGCAGACAACAAGGTGGTGATCAATTGATAGTTCTGCCCCTCTTCTCACACGAGTATCCAACACTGATCGGAATAAGTCGGCTGAAACGATTACAAAATCAATCAGTGACTTCTGGTCCATTGCATCCCTGTACCAGGTATACTTATGGACATCCCTGTGCTGGAAGAAGGTGTTTGTCCCTGTGCTGGAAGAAGGTGATGGAAAGTCCATTGTTGCAACAGAGATCCAACAAGCACCTCCCATTCGCATTTAAATCGGGGTCACCATTCCTCCCAATCACGCCCCTCCACGTTTGGTCATCAGCCCCTACGTGTGCATTGAAGTCGCCCATCAGGATGACAGAATCTGCACTCCCTCTCCTGCTAAGAGCAGCATCAACTTCATCTAGAAAAAGTGGGTACTCTGTGACTGCATTCGGAGCATATGCAACGAATAGAGAGAGAGACCGTTTCCCTATCTGAAGCCTCAGGAGACACAGTCTTCCACCTAAGGGGGTCCAATCTGCAACATAATCTGCCAGCCGGGGACTTGTGAGTATCCCCACTCCCGCCTGGGCAGTCATGTTAGGGTCGACACCAGAGTAGAAAAGCTTCCACCCTCCTTCTAAGTCCACAGTTCCAGAACCCGGACGTTTCGTAGAGCTAATACCTATGATATCCAGTCGATACCGTTTGGCTTCCTCCACTAACTCTGATTCCTTTCCTTTCAACAACAATATGCAGGACCAACAAAGCAAGGCAAAGTTTGTGCCAATAATTGGCAAGTTGTCCTTTTATCAACAATCGGCTGTTTGTGTTTCTATGTTGCGCCAACAAGGGCTAATACATGGCCGTCTATATCTATCAGGCCTGACAACTGAGGATTGATGAGGTCATATGGGAACCCCCTTCTCAACGGCAATACTTTATCATTGAAATACTTTAATTGATGACAAATTATGTTTAATCAAATTAAACGAATACTCCAGTAATATGAAAAAAATTATCTCCTCCGTCAAAATGAGAGGCAGACGACCTCATGCCTCGCCGACCTCTAGCATGACGTCAGTTGTCAGGCCTGGAGATACAGTATGGCCGTGGCTGATATTAAATGCTTGCTTTAACGAGCTTTGACACCTCACCAGTGTTGGGCTGGGGACTCCCGTATGGTCTTTTTTCTCCAGAGTCCAGTTTTAAACAGCCGTTCTCCGGTGTTGAAGGCGTTACTGCGGGACTCGCAAGTCAGTTTGAAGGTTTCGATTTCAGAAACAACTCCAAAATCTTGACACTCCTACTTCTATGGATTTAGGGGGGGAGGGGCATTTCAGGACGGTACAGAAAGTACGCCAGCCTGTATAAAAAGACATCATGATTTTGAGAAAACTCCATTGCACAAAAAGAAATGTTTAATTTAAAAGAGAAATTAAACTTCAATGAAAATGTTAATATCTCTGAAAAATAATTAATTAGATCGGATGGTGAAATTTTCTTTGACGAAGGTGGCAAATTACGGACTTCGAATTTTCCTTTACATATTGGTTTTGTTCATAGCGAATAGAATAAATAAGTGTGATTACTTTTGTTTTAAGCAATGCTAAAATTCAGGCGAGCGGCGGATGTGCGAAATAAAAGCTCTGCTGTCGATTTCGATCAACTTCGTGGCGTTTTTTTGCTCGCTGCAAATGGGAATTTCACGTTTCGTGTACAGTTTCTATCGTATATTTTATTGTTTCACTATTTATAAGTGATGAGCTTGTTATAATGTGTTAATAGTGTAATTTGCATATTGTTTGTTACGTTTAAAACAGTATTTTTACTCGTATTTTAAAAAATTTACTCGTTATATTTACTCGTGTACGTACTTTATGACAGCAGATATGCCTGCTTCATTCCTTCGCTGGTTAGCAAATGTCCGATTTTCGCGGTCGTTGTAAAGATCACTAGAATTATGCCCTTTTAGAGTTGGAACAGATTCGAGTTTCAATGAATTTCGTTTTAATTTTCAATGAATTTAAAAATTCAGGATTATAGAAAAATCAAGACGCTTCGAAATGAACTGATCACACGATGCTATTCGCATTTGGATACAAAGTCTTCGCTGGCTAAAGGTAATCCGCTGCTTCTTAATCGATTCTGATTGTAGAAATATATGAAACGTGAAGTTTCTATCGGATTTCTTATTTAAAGTGAACAAGTTAAAGTCATTTTGATAGTAAAATGAAAAGCAAACTCTTGCGTTATGTAGAATTGAAACTAGGCTAGAATCGAAAGTAAGCTAGTTCCGCTGGTTCTCCTGAGGGGACGAGAGGGTCAATTTTTGAATTGTTCAATCTATCGAGGCATTTTTCTTGATAAAATATTAGGATAAATCGAAAACTTTTGAATGATATATTACCCTGGATGCAAAAAAAATAAATTTCTTTCCGTGGAGTTTACCTTTAAGAAACAATAAGAATAAAAAAAGAACTCGTGTTTGAAAATTAATTTTTAAAACTACTGTTAACGTTTCATCCATTTTCCTTGTAAGCGAATACTAAAAACCTGAGATTCGCTCGTCGAAAACACACGCAGTGACATCTTGCGGATGCGCCAGAAAACTACGCAAGTAATCACACTTACTATTCTATTCGCTATGGTTTTGTTGTTTAGTTTTTGTCCTTTGGCTGCAGTTTTTGAACGTTTTTTTTTTGCGCTGACTTTCTCCACATTGAGTTCTACAAGAGCGGAGCCGCGGGAACAACTAGTGTATAATAATTTTATATTATTTAGTTCTTTGAATCAATGGTGACAGAATAATTCTTTCAAGGTTTATTTTTTAAATAACTTAAACTTTTGTTTGTAATTATTTGTGAATATAGCTGAGTAAGAGTATAATTTTGAAGAGATTAGGGAGTAGATTCTATGTTAGCTTGTGTTTTTAACATTGAAGATGTTAACTAAATTTAAAACATATATTTGCTTCTCAACTTTTGTGTAAACTTTTTAAATAAGGAAATGAATTTATAATGAAAAAGGAAATATGAATGAAAAATTAAATATTCACGACATTTATAATGTTCATTGATTTCTTCATGAAATATATCCATTCAATCTATCATAGCATGTTTTGTTTTGTTTTTCGTTTTTGTTTGGTTTTTTACCAAATTTTATAATCAGCCTTTTGATTGAAGACCACCGGATAACATTCCATTCGCTCACTTCTTCACGACACCATTGCAGTCTTATCATACGGTGCTCAGGTATCAAAGGAAGACACAGCGCTATGGCGCCTGGCAGATATTGTCGCGGTGTGTAACAATTTTTAATAATAACTTTTTCTTTTGGAATTTCAGAACTAAGAAACAACAATTTTGATAACATCAGGACTAAAATATTCTTTAAGAAAACAATCTATAACTATTTTGTTTTAATTTATGGTCAAACAAAACGTCTTCTAAGCACAAGAATTAAAGAACACAAAAGAGCAGTGGAAATAGACGACATTAGCAAAGCATTGGCTCATCACAAAAAAGCCATCAACCACAATCCCGATTGGGAAAACCCAAATATTTTATGCTCTGAACCACACCTAAACAAAAGACTAATAAAAGAATCCTTCCATATAAAAACAGAAAAAAGCGACTTAGTAAAAATATCCTTCCCCCTCAGTGATAATTGGCTAGTTTTATTATAAAAATTTGGTTATACACAATTGAAGTTCTCAATAGGAAGATACGGTCTTTCTTTCTTTCTTTCTTTCTTTCCTTTTTTACCCCTTTGTTCCATTTTCCTTGTGGGTCTTTTCATTTCCCCTGCCACCTAATTAAATTAATCTCACCCCTTCCCCTTTTCCCCTCTTCCCTTCCTTCCATGTGATTGCCCCATTTTAAATGTTAAAAGGCTTATATACAAGGTGATTCAAATCGTGTGTAAAACAATTTAAGGGGGTATTATAGAGGTCAAGGTAAACACAAAAAATCCTATGAACATGGGTCCGAATTTGAATGATAACTGAGATATGAACAGAAATAAAAATGCCGTCACCAAAATCAACAAGTTAATAACTCAGGTTCTGTAAAGCCTAGATTAATGAAATTTGGAGGAATAACAGGGTACATAAAACTGTATATACCGTTAAAATTTGATCAAATTTCACCAGAAGTTTCCGAGTTACTCATTCAAAATCATAACACGTGTTCACTTGTGCGTATTAATCAGTACTTGTTACAATTTTGACTGCGTAACTCGGAAACTTCTCGTTGGAATTCGATCAACTTTTAACGGCATACACAGTCTTATGTACCCTGTTATTCCTCCAAATGTCATTAATCTAGGCTTTACAGAACCTGAGTTATTAACTTGTTGATCTTGGTGGCGGCATTTTTATTTCTGTTCATATCTCAGTTATCGTTCAAATTCGGAGCCATGTTCATAGGACTTTTTGTGTTTACCTTGACCTCTATAATACCCCCTTAAACTGTTTTAAACACGATTTGAATCACCCTGTATAGTTTTCGTTTATCACATTTTTCACCCCTGGGCTGGACATCTGTATATATTGACCACTCGCACTTTATGTTGTTACACTTGAAAATGAATCAGAGATAATCCGAAAGGTCCTCGTGTCACCAACAAATTATTATTTTAATTTATTTTGATGTTAAATTATTTTAAGTAAATGTTTACCACAGATTAAGGAAACAACATTTTTTTGTTTTTTCCTTAATCTGTGGTGTTTACTAACACGGACATTTGGCTAAAATTGGTGCCAGTTTTTCAAAAAATTTGAAACACACCAGTGCCGAAAAAATCTATGATATCATCATGTGAATACCTCATCCATAGAAAATTCACAAGTATCTACGACACAAATGTGTCCAATTTTACTTCTGACAACGCTCACATCCTCGTGTGTGATCAACGATACACCATCATTCAACCTGTGATCTGCACAGCAAGCCTAAAGCCATCCATATCAAACCAGTTGATTCGATCCGCAATCATATACAAATATGCAGCACAAGTGTTACGTCCATCAAGCAATATTGCACCATGACTGTCTCATACGGGGTAAGCCATAAACTGTTATTTTCACAAGGTAGTCTACAAATAAACTATTCCAATAATTCATGAGCAAGAAACTATCAGTGATTCCAACAATAACTGATCCAAACAAAATAGTTAATCTTGAATAATTTTTTAGTCCTGATGTTATCAAAATTGTTGTTTTATCAAATTGTTGTTTCTATAAGTCAGTAATTCCAAAAGAAAAAGTTATTATTATCAATTGTTTTTCACCCAAATTTCCTTTTTCATTATAAATTAATTTCCTTATTTAAAGAGTTTACACAAAAGTTGAGAAGCAAATGTATGTTTTAAATTTAGTTATCATTCATATACATCAACTGCATCCTATATTATTAATGAAGATGTTATGTGAACATTATACACTATAGAAAATACCAATAAGATGATTATGTGAAGGAATTTAAATTTAGCAGATTTATTTCATCATGTCTAAAAAGTAAACTTCATGCGTTTATTAACAGTAAACTACCTATTAGGTTATTATGAATGCATAAAATTTTCTTTCAGTTCGAAATTGAACACAGAAAAATGATTCACTTAGCAATTTTTTAGTGCAATTCAAATTTTATAATTTTAGATATAATCCTAATCTGTTCAATCTAAGGCACCTATCCTTCATTCGTAATATAGCCCCAGTAATAACAATGTAAAAAATAATCTTGTTATGTAAAATATTAATTTATTTTTTTAACAGTTTATATTTCAGATATTTCAACAGAGGAGGACACGCATCGAAATGTGCTTTCAAAACAATGGCAGTCATGTAGAGCATAAAAATAAATACAAATGCTTTTTATAAAATGTGTTTAAATTTTTATATTGAAATTTATGGGACCCCTGTGCAAGTTTTTATAAGCTCCAGTAAATTAAAATAAATCATAAAATGAATCGTAAGGAATTCTTAGTTCGTGAATTCAACTGAACTTCTCGAATAGCACTGCAAACCCAATAGTCTAAAGCATTGGTTCTCAGCCTTTTTGACTCAAGGAGCTTTTTTTAGAATCAATTTCTGTGGTAGAGCCCTTTAGCCTTACTGCAGCCTACATGATTTCTCTAATCATGTAGGCTGTGGCCTTACATAATATCTATAGCGAAGCCCCTTAGGCAAGAAATCACTCACGGACTGAAGGAATTTTTTATTTATTTTATCTCAGGTTTATCAGCACAGGTCTAAAGAAACGATAGAAAATGTTATTTCAAGACAATCACATTTTTATAAATTTTATTTAGTCGTATAATATTTTATAACAGTCTTAATCATTATATTCACAATAGTTATTACAGTCAAAATAAATATATAGGTAATGATGGACACGTTCAAATAATTTCATTATTTAGTTTCAAGTAAGAAATTCAATCACAAAATTTTACTGAAAATTACCGATTAAATCATTAAAAATTTAATTATTCTTATTAATTTTACTTACTGTTTGACACACAATCCCATACATTGAATGAGAGAAGGCACCTGGACGGTCAGCAACTCTTTTGCTCTCGATATGTGATTCTTTCGATAAAATCCATATCCATAAAGTTCTTTAATGCCATGACTCTCATATAATTGAAATGAAAAAATAGAAAGAACAGCTATCCAGTAATATAAGCGTACAGGCATCATTAAAAATAAAAAATAATATCTAAAATAAATAATTTAGTCAACAAAGTTGTAACGTTTTTTCTGAAATACGCGTGCAGTCTTCATGAATAAATGTAAAACAGGAATGAAAAGTTTCTTAAGATATATCTACGTTCGCAGCGCAGGATAATTGATTTAGTAATCATTTATTTAAAAAATGGGAAGAAAAATATCTTAACTTCAGAGCGAGGCTAATAAGAAAACCCCTGCTGGTGAATGAAAACGATTTTTTTAAATGTCATTTTTTTCCGCAAAGAAAAATCAATTTCTTGAATGTTATTGTCTTTAATAACAATTGTTAGTCTTTGAAACCACAGTGAATTATATCATTAATTATTCACACAATACTGTTTTATTCTTCAAACAAATCGATATTATATTCACTTTTATTTTTATAAATATTCTTGTAGGAAAAAAAATCATTTTATTTTATTTCTCAACAAACTGGATTATGAAGTTAAGCCCACATATGACATATTTTAGAAACAGAAATAATAATTATTTATACTTTTCGATATCATAGTTACTGAAATAATAAAGATAAAATTGGTAGAGACTTTACAACACAACAAAGGGAGAACGGAGTTTCCGACTAGTTTCACCATTTATTCGCGGCTTTATCAAGGATACACACAAGAGGACATAAGCCTTTATATACAGAAAATATGGTACAGAATGAGAACATGATTGGATGAAGAAATAACCAATAGTAAATAATATAAATTGTACAGTGGCGACATTGAAAGGAGAATGATTGAATAAGGAACCAATAACAATGAAATTATAAGGAAACCTTGAGAGGAAAATTAATTGAAATATAAAGGAAAAAGTGATGTCATAACACAAACAAAATTGAAAACGCGGACTTAGAAGAAGACTCATCCGGAGTTAACGTAAACTAAGGTATCAATAAGAAATGGAAATGAAAGTAAATATACAAATTTGAAAAATTACAATATATCGGATAAAGAATTTAAAATTGAATAAATATCGAAAACGGTTTGGCAATTGAGGAGGTGATCTGGAGAGGAGATCTTAGCTTTCATTTCCAAGTGTGTATCCTTGATAAAGCCGGGAATAAATGGCGAAACTAGTCGGAAACTCTGTTCTCCCTTTGTTGTGTTGTAAAGTCTCTACCAATTTTATCGATAGAAACAGCATTATGGACCCCTTACTGAACGATTGAAATAATAAAGAATAATAAATATGCTGGTTAGTCATCAGAAAAAATATAAATATGTATATAAATATGAATACATAATAATAACAGCATACGGAGATATTCCATTTATATACATATGTGTGAATCTGTACTTAAGAATAATTAAATTAGCACACAATCCTTCTTGCAGATGTTTGAGAGTATTTTTCTAAATGGTATGTATTCGTAGCATCAATAAAACTTTCGTCTATCATACTGGAAAATGTAAACTGTCGTCGATTAACCACTATATGCGTATATTATTAACTAGCTGATAAGCCCGGCGTTGCTCGTGCTGTTTGTTTGATGAAACTTTGCAATATCTGGATTGGAAAATAAATAAGAACACATGAAAAATCCTTAGAGTTAATAAAGTAAATATTCACATTGGAGAACGAAAGAACTCTTTAAAATGCTCGCACTGGAATTTTGTGTCCAATCGGGTTTGCCCAGGAAAATTCGACATTGCATTCTTAACATTTTAGAATATCAAAGAAAGGCTATGAGTATTGAATTATTTCCGTCTATATTAACATATACTTCATAGATTGATTCAAAGAATTCAGGAACTTTGTCTACAGCCTCATTAACATCCTTCGCCAACCTGTAATTATTTCAATAAAGTTGAATTCAGTTACAGAGCATGGAATGATATCCTGAATGTGGTTGTTCATATTGACAGTACCAGTTTAATCTTCTAAGTTGTTGGTCATAGTACTGCATTTCTTAACGATAATTATGAAGGTCTTACTGTACAAAATTAGAGAAACCATTGTGGCAAAGACGAGTTTCAGCTTTTATTCCCTCCTTCAACAGGATACAAAGAAAACTGGCACGCAGCCTTTCGTATTAGCATCAGATATTAGCTTACATTCCTACTGGTTAGGAAATACATGGCCGTGATTGGCTGTGGTTATTACATGGTCGTGATTAATCATACATAGCATGAAATTCAAGACCCGCGAACGGACCGATTTGCTTTACATTCTAGACACGATACTTAAACAAAACTACTTCACTTTAACGACACCATCTTCTCCCAACCAGTATAGCCAGATTGTGGGAAATTTCCCGTATCGTGGGAATTTTAGTTAAAAATTTCGGCAAAAAGGAAAAAGGAATTTTTTTTATAAAACAGTCGATCTGTGGGAATTTTCGACATAACACATAAAAGAAATTGATAAATCGCGTATACAGGGTGTCTCAGAATTCATTGTACAAACTTTTAGGGGAGTTAGTATGGGTGATTCTAAGCAAAAAAGTTCACATGAACATGGGTCCGAATTTGAACGATAACTGAGATATGAACAGAAATAAAAATGCCGCCACCAAGATCAACAAGTTAATAACTCAGTTTCTGTAAAGCCTAGATTAATGAAATTTGGAGGAATAACAGGGTACTTAAGACTGTGTATACCGTTAAAATTTGATCGAATTCCAACCAGAAGTTTCCGAGTTACGCATTCAACATCATAACACGTGCTCACTTGTGAGTACTAACTAGCACTTGTTACAATTTTGACTGTGTAACTCGGAAACTTCTCGTTGGAATTCAATGTTGGAGGCAATGGCGAGATGAAGGTACACATGCCAGAAGACCAGGCTCTAGGGCCCGGAGAAGCACGTCACCTCGTACCGATAGGCGGATACTGCGCACAGCGCTAGTGGACAGAACCATCACCCTGCGGCAACTGCGCGACAACCTCACTATTCCCTGTACTGCTCCAGAATCAATGGCGACAATAGCACGCCGGTTACACGCCGCGACAATGTCTGCCAGGCGTCCATTGTTGTGTCTTCCTTTGACACCTGAGCACCGCACGATACGACTGCAGTGGTGTCGTGAACGAGTGGGCCGGCGAATGGAATGGTGCCCGGTGGTCTACAGCGACGAATCCCGCTTTTGTTTGGACACCGACGGCAGACGCGGACGGGTGTGGCAGAGACAATTGGAACATGCCAATGAACAGCGCATTCGGTATGACCATCGTGGACCAACACCCGGGATTACGGTCTGGGGTGCCATCGGCTACGACACCAGAACGCCTTTAGTCACCATCCAAGCACTCTGACAGCAGCACGGTATGTCGCAGAGATTCTGCAGCCCGTATTACTGCCCTTTCTGCACACCATACCGCAGTCTTTCAGTCTTTCAGCAGGATAACGCCATACCGCACACGGCAAACATGAGCATGGCATGTCTGCATAATGTCAACTGCCTGCCATTGCCCGCCAGGTCCCCAGACCTATCGCCAATTGAGCACGTGAGGAACATGGTGGGACGTCGTTTACGATCACCCCGCAATCTCCATGCCCTGACACAGCAGATTAACCACCAGGCTTGGGTAGACGTACCCCAAGATGACATTCGCCACCTGTATGTTCACCTACACCTGCGGCTGGAACAATGCAGCGCCGCTAGAGGTGGTGCCACAACCTACTGATACCGCTTTCCGTTGGGACACCCTGTACAAAGGAGTGCACGTCTTGGCTCCATAACGTAATAAAGGTGTGTTCCAATTTATCTCTTGTTGTATACCTACTTTGGCTTATTCGGATAGCTCCTTGTGGGTTGGGCAAAGTCATTGCAAAGCAGTATATTTATCAGTCCACTGGTGATGCCAGTAGTGGTCAATGATTGAAATGATATCATTGGTCGACTTGTCGGTAACCCTTATTAACCATGACGAGCCTGGGTTCGGCCACTCTAGGGAACTTGTTGTAGCAGGAGCTCAATCAGTATGAGGCCAATCAATTTGCCTCGCACGTTCACCAATTTGGCTTGAACATAAAACTAAAATTTATGCACAACGCTACTGCACAAATTGGGAAAAAAAAACCAGCGTTCAAGGGTAAGTGTTACAAATAAGTTTTTTTTAAGATAGAATGTTTTTGAATGGTAAGAGAATTCAATCAAAACATTTACGACAATATAGCTAATTGTTCAAATGTAGTAGAGGCTGAATTAAATGAGATTTTCAAAAATCTTGATTGTGAAAATTTCTAAGATGGCAATGTATTTATTTAATGATTTCATAAAGATGCAAAACTTCTTGTCAGTCAAAATATTCAATGGTACTATTTGTGTTGTTAAATAATATTTTGTAACTTATTTAAAAAAAAGACTTATTAAATTTAGTGAAATTTTTAGTGAAATAGAATTTTTTCCTAGTGAAATCTAGTGAAATTTCGTCACTAATCTAGTGATGGCGCTGTTGGAAGACTTGGCAGCGCTGTTGGAAGACTTGGCAGCATTCCTCCAAGACTTCGAACCTAAACACGATACCCTATTATTATCCAAGGGCCTTTTCCTTTCATATTTTCGATATGTCGACGACATTCTTATCATTTACGATAAACGGAACACCGACCCCACATCCATCCTCTAGCTGTTCAACTCGTTCTCCTCTCATATTAATTTCACGCTTGAAGTAGAGAATAACAATACCTATCTTTTCTCGATGTACTTATTGCTGAAGACCTGCCTGACCAAAAGTTCAAATTTACAGTTTTCCGCAACTCAATGACTACTTCAAATTTAATACATTCCACGTCATCAAACAAAACCGCAGCATTCAGGCATATGATTGACAGAGCCCTGAAACTTCCAATGGACGAAGCAGACAAGAAAGAAGAAATTAAAACCATTTGGTTCCTCGCGCAGGCCAACGGCTATAAACAGTCGATGATTTTGCGCATCCTCCAAAGAAGGAAGGCAATTCTAGGAGTAACAACCCCACCAGCCCTGCAGTCTACTCTTCTACAGACGCAAGTCAATCCATAGCTTCCACAGAAATACTTTTCCTTCTCGTATTTTGGCAGAAACTATAGATCATTAACACGCTACTGTCTGATTACAACGTCTCTGTCTCCTTCCGATCGCCCACATCATGCAGATAGACACTAAATATATGGAGCCAAATACTGTGGACAGGCGTTAGAATAAAAGAGAGGAAAACACTAATCCACATAAGATATTTAATTAGACGATGGATGCACATTTCGGCAGCCAAGCTGCCTTCTTCAGCATACAGGAGAGCTTCGATCAGAGTAGGCAGGCTATTCTGATGAATTGTGAATCGACAATCAACAATCGAACAGTGAAGTGTACATTTGTTAGGATGGGACGAAAGCAGCGCTTTCACAAAGCTCATCCAACCAGAATAAACACCAAATGAAATACACTGAGGTAGTCAAGAAGCCTAACCAGCCCAAGCGGTCTTCCATATTATACAAAAAAGAAAATAAGATTGACGATTGTCTGAAACAAAAAAACAAACGAAATAAAAAATACAAGGAAAAAAAAATAAGAGTATCACATCTTCCAGTAGTCTGGGAAAGAGACGTTGCTAATATCTTCAAAATTGATGTCAAGAACGTGCCTCGGTTTACGATACTTCGTATGCCAGTTCATATTCATTGAGTTCTCCAGTATCCCTTTCACAAGCTTATTGTCGTGAGTCTTCATCTTCTGTATCATAATCAAAAGGAGATCCTGTATAAACTTACCGATATGGGCCATGTTTAAATCGAGGTGGATGGATTGGTTTTTCACCGTCCTTCTGTCCAGCTGGGCAATGGTCCTCAGGGTAACATTCTGGAATGACTGTAGTTCACTCCATCTGCTTTTACAAATAGTCGCCCACGCAAGCATGCCATAGAGGAGTATGGTCCGGATAATCGATTTGTACAGAAGTAGCTTGTTGTCAATGCTGAGAGCGCTGTTGCGACCCATAAGAGCTATGATACTGTACTTAGCCCTCTTCGCTTTGTTCAGAGCATAGGACATATGCTGGTTCCATGAGAGTCTTGAGTCAATGATAACTCCCAGGTACTTGTAGTTGTCCACCCAGTCCAGTTTCTTATTGAACAGAACAAGAGAATCTGGGGGATGCTTGAGCTTCCTATTGAGGTACAAAGCCTTGCTCTTTCCGACGTTAAGGTTCAACTTCCAGCAGTTAAACCAGTCTTCGAACTGCTTCAAGGCGCACTGCAGCCGAGTGATTACGTGAGCCGGCTGGTGTGCCCATGTCATAATGGCAGTGTCATCCGCATAAAAATACAGATTACAATTATCGGGTTTTGGGAAATCATGTACAAATTAATTAAATAGCATAGGCCCGAGGACAGAACCCTGAGGGACACCGGCCTTTACAACACGGGGTGTGGAAAGATTTTCTCCAACTTTGGCTTGATAGGATCTGCCGTCAAGAAAGGATTTCACCATCAAAATCAAATCGGCAGGAAACCCGTCTCTGATCATTTTGTAGACAAGGCCCTCATGCCACACTTGGTCAAAAGCCTTACTGACATCGAGAAATACCACCCCACAGTACCTGGATAGGTTCAGGGGGTGCCCAGGTCTTCAACAAGCCTCCATATCTGCATCGGACAAGAGTGGACAGCACGAAAGCCAAACTGCTCTTCCCGTAAAAGTTCATTTGCTAGACAGTGATCTTGGAATCTGACGAAGATCGTTCTCTCCAACACCTTGGACATTGAGGGTAGCAAGCTAATAGGTCGGTAGCTCGCGGGAATTGCAGGATTTTGCCCCTGCTTTGGGATACTCAACACAATAGATTTCTTCCAAGCCACAGGGAAGTAAGAAAATTTCCAGCAGTCGCTAATGATATTGGTGAGAAAGTCAATAAAGTTCTTTGGGAGATTCATAAGGGCGTTATTACTCACCTTGTCTTTTCCTGGAGCCTTCTTCTTTTTCAGCCTCGATGTTGTACTTCGTAAAATGCTGCGGGACTTCATCAAAGTTGAAAATACCTTCTTCCACACGCTGAGACATGATTTGGCTCTCAGGCTTATCGTTGGTGGGAGTAACAAACTGCATTTCCAGTGAATCTGCAATGACCTGGGCCTTGTCCTGATCAGTTTGCACATAGTTACCTTGTGGTGTACGGAGTGGAGGAAGCATAACATTCTTCTTCTTCTGTAAAGCTCTAACCATACTCCAAATGGAATTGTCGCGAGCCGACAAGCTTTTGAGTTTTTCATTCCATCTAGCGTCGCGAAGCTCTTTTATCTCTTCTTGAACTCTTCGCACTAAGCTGTTGTACTTGGTTTTGAGCCAAGGTTCACGATAGCGTTGCCATAGTCTACGGGTCCTGTTTCTTTCAGAAATTAGGCGTTGGATTCCAGGAGTAAGTTGGATTCGATGAGAAGGTCTATTCTCTGATGGATACTTACTAGCTTCTATGGCACTGTTAATACATCTGGTGATGTCATCAACAAGTTGATCGATGTCCTCTGTACAGTAAGCAACGTCGGGATGGTAGCCATAGTCCTTAAGAATATCTTTGTAGAGCTTCCAGTCTTGATGATATACGAGTTCCTCTCGGAAATTTATGTCAACATTGTCAAAGTTCAACGCCACAGGCTTGTGGTCAGAAGAAAGGTCATCAATCGTGAAGACATTGTACGGCTTGAAGAAACCCTTCAAGAGCGAGATGTCCAAAACATCACTACTAGGGGAGTGGTCGCAGTAGTAGGTGTCCTCCACAGGTCCAGCAGCGATGATATCATCTCTACCTTGTATGTACCTATAGAGAATCATGCCGTTGTAATTCTGCGTTCTGGAGTTCCAGCTTGGATGCTTGGCATTTAGGTCACCAGCCAGGACGACTGGGGTGTCACCACTGAAGAGTTCATCAAGCTCGCAAATGTCAAGATAATGCTTAGGTGAATTGTAGAGCGCTACGTACTTCACTTCACCACAGGAGACGTCATTGATAATGATGGAGGCTGATTCCATACCTGCATAAGACTTGGATACTAATTCTTGGTGTGAATTCCCCTCTTAATGATGATCGCAGCGCCCCCAGACGCACATCTTGCAGCATTTGAAGCCATTCGATCCTTACGATACACACAATAGCCAGGTAGCTTGAAGTCTTGGCTTGGTTTGAGGTGAGTTTCACAGAGGAAAGCCACGTCGATTTCTTGATTTATCTTGTGAAACTCGATACGCTTTCGGGGAATGCCCCTAGCGTTCCATATCACGCACCGAAGTTCACCTTTGTTGATTACAGTATAACGTTGTGCAGCCATACTAAAATTAGTTGGTCGTAAGGAGCCCACTCAACTGTGGGTAACTTTTGCCTAGATTAGAAAACAGATTAAAGATACGTCCTAATTGTTTATACATACCTGGTAGGTCGTTGATGTTGAGACCTTTATCTTCCGGCGTAGACACAGCGGCAGCATAGGATTTGCCTGCGGTCACTTAAGAACTAGACATCCTTTGACCCTGGTGGTATTTTGGACATTTCGTGTAGCTTGATGTGTGCTGTCCACCACATCTGATGCACTTTGGGGGGTCTTGTCCTTTGATCTTGGGGCAATCTCTTGACTGGTGCCCCTCAGCACATTTATTACAACGAGGATCTTCCGTGCAGCCCATGGATACGTGTCCGAAGCGCAGGCAGTTGTAACACTGTAGTGGCTTCTTGCTTCCTCGAAAGGCCTCCACTGAAACCGCCAGCGGCCCAATACGTGTTATGTTTTTCAATGACTGGTTGTGTTCGGTGTTCGGGAGTAGAACCAAAACCATTGGCATATCAATGGATCCTTTGGCTTTCCTCAATCGAATAACTTTTTCCGGGAAGTAGTTGGCTCTCTTTAGGTCTTCTTGGAAGTCATCGAGGTCATAGGTAACATCCACATTACGAATTACGTATTTCAAGACCTTCTCCGACTTTAGTTGATGATGCTGAATTTTTAAAATATTATCAGATTTAATGCCAGAGACTAACCTGTTGTGTGTTTCTTCATCTTCACATTTAACCTTGACGGTTTCAGCTCTGCCCGTATGAACGGCGATCTTTTCGACTGGAACATGCTTCTCGAGCTCAGTTAAAATCGTCCTAAACGGGACGCCATGAGTCCGCACGATAATTGGCGGTACATACCACTTCGTGATCCTATGGTCTTTATTAGCCGAGCGACCTTGTACATTCTTCGGATTCCTCATTCTAGTCGCGCTGACGACTTCGTCGTTTACTCTGGAGACGGTCTTTAGGTTAACGATCCTCGTGCCTTTTCTGAATTTTTTATTAGTGACACCAATCCAGGGACTGTCGTCCACTTCTTCATCAGTTCCGTCAGAGTGACTTCTCTTACAGCCACCGTTTGTCGAACAGTCACTATTTTCTATTATATCCATAGACTCCATACTATTAGAAGAGGAAATAGTTTTTAAGACATTACTTACGTGGTTGTGATCAACTGGATTATCTTCCGTGGAGTTACTTGCCTTTGGACTCCCGGAGCATTTCCCAAAGGCTTCCTTAAGTTCACTTATCTTGTCAATGACATCTCTACGAGAGTCCTTAATTTCCTTATTGATACCTTCGAACTTCTCCTCAAAACTTTTGTGTAGGGATTCGACTTTTTCCTCCAGTGCACTATACTTAGCGTTTATTTCATCCCGGAGGGCTTCTAACATTTCGTTGAACACTAGGTCAAAAGCAGCAAACCTAGCATCCAAGCAGGCATCCCGGTAGGCCTTTTCGCAGGACACAGTTTTACCATCCGCCACTAGCAAATGCTCTTTAGCCGACTGTTCTGATCAGGTCTTTTTATACGCTGAAGAAGGCAGCTTGGTTGCCGAAATGCGCATACGTTTTAATAAATATCTTATGTGGATTAGTGGTTTCCTGTCGTTCTTGTCAAGTTGTGTCCAAAGTTTCTGGCTCCATTTGCTCTCATTAGCTTAAGGACTCGTTAGATATTTGGTTGGTTTGGTTTGTTTGGTATTAACGTCCTTTTCAACTGCCATGGTCATTTCAGGACGGCGTTATAGGGGCCGCAAATTTTGCCTCGCAAGGGTTCTTTAACGTGCAGCCGGCAAACGAGTACACGGGACCAACGGCTTTACTTCCCTTCCGAAGGAAGTGCGTGATCTCAGGATTTTCCCCCTGAAAAAATCCTCGTCGTCCTCGACCGGGGTCGAACCCGCGTCCTCGGCGTTAGATATTTTTTTTTTTTGATAAGAAGGCTACGGACTGTGTTTGTGTATTGGCGACATTTGATTCATCCAGTTTTAATTATAAAGCATTTACGGGAGAGC
>JAHWFO010031726.1:129274-140172 GCA_023313115.1 Rhysida immarginata
GTACTTAACAAGTTCGTTCATGGCTCGTCGTGTCGTATTATTTGATGTATTACTTACCATATCTTACATTGAAAATTTCTATTCTTATATCATTCTTTTTTTGTTTAAAAATGGAATGTCCGCACGCTAATGAAGCGCACGCGAGCTGACGAACGAGCGCAAGCTATCGAAGTGTGCGCGTGTTACAACAATGCTCTCGTAAGGGATGAGTTGTGTAAGCCCGCGTTAACAATGCTGGAAGAATCGAAATATAATTTTTTTAATAATTTTGGAATATTTCTATATTAAACTTTAAAATACATTATATTAACAAATTAAGTACAATTTCTAAATTGTAATTAAAAATATTTTGCAGCAAATTAATTAGAATTATTGGTTTTTATTATAACCAAGACTTTTCGCGTGCTTTTCTGCAAATCTTTTTTAAGGACCAATATATTTTTTATTCAGAATCAAAATAACGTGTTTGGATTTTTGTTATTCAATTCAATTTCTATGAATTTATTTTCTTCATAATTTTTCTAAAGCAGCTATATTATTTTTAAATAAGTGATTTTTTTTTTCAATTTCAATTTAAAATTGAGGACCCTAATTATTATGCTGAGGACCTAATTATTGTAATCATTATTGTAGATATTTCTTTTGTTCTAAAGGTTATATTAGTAAATTTTTTATTAATCTATTATACATTTTTTTATTATTTCTAATAAAAACGTAAAATTAAATAAATGATTATATTTTATACGGACATGTTTTTAGAATGATTGTTATAGAAACAATCTACATATCATCTCACAGAAAATTAAATTTTTTTGAAACCATGAAAATCTTGAAAAAACTTCCGGATAACCAGAAGACCGATCGGCTTAAAGGATTGGGTTATCTTAGCCAATTTTTTAAAATAGTCTTTAAATTTTCTATTTCAATTGATTGGTTTTATTTTACACTATATCTGCCAAAAATAAGCGAAAGAAAGACACCATTCACATAGTTTTACATTCACTAGATATGAAAAAAAAAATTGACGGAGGCTCTGGTGACTGCCAAAGCCGCAGGTTTTTAAGGCGTAGAACTACTACTGTATGTTATTATTGGTTACCGTTTGTGTGTATTTTTTGGCGAAAAAAGAACAAAATTAAAAAAAAAAGTTACTACCGTAAATACTGTATTTAGCGCCGGACCTGAAATACCAGCCCGCCTGCATTAAGCGCCTGGGGGTCCGCTGAATTTTTGCAAATAAGCGCCCGGGCGCTTATTTTAGTTCATTTCGTGGATTTTTCTTCTCTTGCTGCTTTCTCACGGGAATTTTTGCTCTCCCAAATGCCACTGCTAAACCGGAAATTAGATTCCAGCATGATTGTCTTCTAAATTCTTTCTTATAATTTTGGATTCAGTCAAGCAACATAGCTGATGAAAAATGAAAACTTCACAGTTATAGCATCAATTTTAACCTCGCAAAAGTAAAGTAGGCTGAAAACTATTCTACAGATGCTACAGACAAACAGTTTAGCATTGATCCTAACGGGAATGGAAAACACAGCAGGATACTTTAGGAAAGATGAAGGAGAAGGGCGAGATTTTTGCATAAGAGTATCCATCACAGTTGTGCAGAATTTTATAAGCGCCGGACCTGTAATACCGGCCCGCCTGCATTAAGCGCCTGGGGGTTCGCTGAATTTTTGCAAATAAGCGCCCGGGCGCATAATACAGTATTTACGGTATATTCAATTTCATTTCAATTTTGTTCTTCTAAGCTTCTTTAATCATTATACACACAGTACTGAAGAAAGCCATGGCTGAAACACGTCGACTATGTCGTAAAATCACTGTTGTTTTCACAGATACGTATATAGTAAATTGTTGTTTTACTATATATCTGTGGTTGTTTTAAAGACCCATATATTTATATTTTTACAAACAACTAAGATTAACATGTTTGAAAACATATGTTATTTGAGTCAGATTTATTGTTTTGTTTTAAGAAATTAAAAAAACTTCAAAGTTCAATTCTTAAAATAATTAATCTGCTTAAAATAATATATATTTTATTATTTTACAACATATTTTTAATAGAAAACTAGAAGCGAACCCACCCGTTTGTATAATCGGGAAATAACCCATTGTTAGATTTTTTCTTTGTTGTGACAATGTCCACCGTCGGTGATTTTATATAAATGATGTACTGATTTCGCCGGCAGATGACAGGATTTCATGACATTATCTTAAAACGCTCGTGTTTCCGTGTTTTTATACCTAATGGACAGGCCTTCTTTATATTAAATGCACAGGCCTTTTCTCATAGGCCATGGTTAGCTCCAATTAGTTCCAATACACGCCGCACATGTATATGCTGCAGCAGCGCCACTCCGTTATTATGATGGCGAGCATAAAATTCACTTAAATTTAACTTGCTGTAACGTTTGACCCAGTGGTTCATTTGGTGAAATTTTTACTTATTATTCAAGACTCAACCTTCCTCTTTCCAACGAGATAATGTCCATAGTTGTAGGATATAGTGATAGAAAGATATAGACCGAGATATGTACATCACTTTTTGAACGAAAAACCGCGACTGAATTTTTCCTCGGCTGCACCCCTGATAGACGTAGTTCTACGTCAAAAATCTGTATCGACGCCGCTATTGAGTGTTCAGTAATCCATCGAATTATTCCAACCCCCCCCCCCCCCGGCCATCAAAAGTTTTATTTGCTAATATATTTTATTTTTTATTTTTTTAAATTGTACAGTTTGGGCTTTTTTATTGCATATAAATAATTTAGAAACGTTTTTCTCTTGCGGAGAATTTGAGAACAAACTCAAAAAGAAAAGACGTGTATGTGGTTACCTTGTGGTAAAAACTATTAGGGTGATGAAAAGTATATGAAGCTATCAATAAAAGTGAATAACGATCCCGTTGATAAACGTCAATTTCAGTACGTTTAAGATATTATTTGAAATTCTTAATACAAACAAACTTGTACGGCTCTATGTAAATATCACATTCACAGCTAGAAAGGAAACGGAAAAAATTAACAAAAAAGATAACATAAAAATGAACAATAAATAGAATACATTAAAATTCATATTTTGTCCCTTAACTATGCTTTTAAATCAGCCCCCATTTTTATCGTCCACTTATATTTCCCACTCTTCCCTTTATCCCACGCTAACTTTACCCAGTACTGTATCCCCTATCTTTTTATCGTTTACGTTGGTGTTCCCACTTTTATCCCACTTTTTATCTTTTCTTTACCCCACACTTTTATTTATTTCATTGTTCTATATTTATCGATTATTTTATAGCTCTCGAGAAAATAGATTTAGTCGCATAAAACACCCTACTGTACTTAACATGTTCGTTCATGGCTCGTCGTGTCGTATTATTTGATGCATTACTTACCATATCTTACATTGAAAATTTCTATTCTTATATCATTCTTTTGTTTAAAAATGGAACGTCCGCACGCTAAAAAAGTGCACGCGAGCTGACGAACGAACGCAAGCTAACGAAGTGTGCGCGTGTTACAACAATGCTCTTGTATCTGATGAGGTTTCCAAGCCAGCGTTAACAATGCTGAAGAATCGAAATATAATTCTTTTTGAGAATTTTGGAATTTTTCTATATTAAAATTTAAAATACATTGTATTAAAAAATTAAGTACAATTTCTGATTTGTAATTAAAAATATTTTGCAGCAAATTGAATAGAAATATTGGTTCGTATTATAACCAAGACTTTTCGCGTGCTTTTCCGCAAATCTTTTTAAAAGACCATTATATTTTTTATTCAGAATCAAAAATAACGTATTATTTCAGAAAATTTGCATTTTTATTATTCAATTCAATTTCTATGCATTTATATTCTATATTATTTTTTCTAAATCGGCTATGTTTTTTAAATTGAATTTCTTTTTTTAATTTCAATGTAAAATTGAGGACCTAATTGTTGTAATTATTAGTTATTTCTATTGTTCTAAAGGTCATATTAAGATACTTTGACTCTTAGGCCATGCAGACGCTATTTTAGAGCGAGCGAGCGATTTCTGACGTCATCACGCTCTCGCAGATGCGATCATGCAGATGCGAGACATTCGAAACATCACACGCGAGAGCGAAAATACGTTTCTCGTCGTATCTGACACTGCCTGATTTTCTCGCTGTCTGCCAAATCTTGCTCAACGCTGCACAGCTGCCATATCTTAGCACTGAAAGTTCCAACGGTACCATATCGTATCATATTGTACCATTAGGGCACGTGCTACGTAACCATTTCTCACTATCATTATTTATTCGTTATATTCACTCATGACACGTTGTTACGAGTTGTTTGATATAATACATGCCTTATCTTAGCAATGAAAGTTCCAACGGTACCATATTGTATCATATAGTACCATTAGAATACGTGCTATGTTACAATTTCCCATTATCATTATTTAGTCTTTATATTCTTTCAGAGGTCAGCATGGTTGGGCTTCCTGTGGATGAAGTGCTTCAGGCATTTCTCCAAGAGGAGTGCTTCATCATCGGAGAAAAAGATTGATGTGAGGTTAACAACATTCTCATGGAAGTTGAATCCTGTGAAACTGTAGAGGTAAGATTGGAAAGACGTGGGCGACGCAGGTTGTCGAGTTTTACGGCATAAGGTCATGAGCTTGTGCTCTCGAAAGGAGTCCAGTGTGATTTCATCCTCGTCTATCAATGCATGAGAATATCCAGTGAGACAAATGAGGAGACTTGCAGGTGAATTCTATAGAGGTCTTCGTTCAGGCATTGGTTTTTAGAATACAGAATGGAAGTAGCTCTAGTTACCCAGGTTCGTATGGCAGCAGATTCACGGCTTGGGCTGCAGTCGGCCTATTGCAGATGATGTCACGGGCGTACTTCGGTTCTAGACGTTCACGTAGGCAAATACGGTTAAACCATATGCTCTGGATAGAAGAAGCGAGTTTCCTCTTCGTGTGAAACATCTTATAGATGAAGTAGGTAAGATCAACAAAATGGGTGCCCTTAGTATTGTTTCTATCAATGAAATTGATAGAGACTATACAATACACAACAATTGGTATTTCTATTTTTTTTTAATGTACCCAAGGTGGCTAGCGACCGGGAAAAGTCAAGGAATTATTTGTAACCGTGAAAAGTCACAGAATTTTACTTTTCATTATTATCCAATCAATGTACACCTATGTGCTTTATTTTGCTTCTACCTTCATTGTACCCAGATTATATTACTCTTTGCTTTTATTTTGCCATTCGTTGTATTTTATCCAATCATATTACTCCACTGTGCCATATTTTCTGTATATAAGGGCTAGAAGCCTCTAGTGCAGTTTATATCCTTGATAAAGCCGGGAACAAATGGCGAAACTAGTCGGAAAGTCTGTTCTCCCTTTATTGTATTGTAAAGTCTCTACCAATTTCAAAGATCTAAATAACAAATGGCTATAGCTAAACGTTGTATATGGTAGTGATGGTCGATATCCTTAAAGTATCGCAATACCGATTCTACGTACGATACCAAATAGTCCGATACTGATACTTCGATAGTTAAGGACCTTAAGTATCCCGATACTGACCTATACCTACCGATACCAACCTGAAATACACAATTACACAATGAATTCACACAAAAATGAATATTTTTTGAAAAATTTATTTCGAATTTTTGATTTTATTCAAGTCCCTACTCTTCCTTTGTTAAACATTTTAGAAGCAACAATTCTGATAAACGATTTCTCTCCACCTTATTTCTTCTATTAGTTGTAATAAGACCTGTCCGTGAAAATAAACGTTCACAGGGCACTGATGTGGCACAAACAAGTGATTTGAAAAAACGTTGCACAGACATATTAGGATATTCAATGCGCAACCGGCGCCGCCACCTTAAAAATTTTAATAACAATATATACCGCATACTGTTAAAAATGTTATTAAAGAGTTGCTTAATGCAGCAGAGATGTCTAATGATGCAAATTATTTAAAATATTAATTTCATTTAATAAACTTACCGTTACCGCTTCCTTCGATGGACGATGAATGAGTTGGCTGATAAGAATGAAGTTTCCTTGTATGAAAAATGAAATTCAAAGAATGTCGTAGAGTATTGCAGAAAACATTAGTCATTAATCATTAGGACTGATTCAGTACTGCATCTAATCATTCACAAGTGGGTTCCTGGCGTAGAATTAATTTTCTCGCAAACCTGACTTGATCTTTTTAGGACGGCTTCTTTAGCACACAACTAGGTGCGAGGTTACTCCCCCCCCCCTCCCTGGTTCTGTACGATTGTATTTTAGGAATATGATGGCTTCGTCCACATTAACCTCCGATTTGGATGGGGTTTTCGCTATTGGACTGAATATTTTTCTGGGAAGGTTTTTGACTCATGAAGTCGGTTCATTTTTGTTAAAGTCGGCTAAAGAGTCTTTGCAAGTGGCGGATGGTAAAACTGTCTCCTGAGAAAAGGCCTACCGGGATGCCTGCTTGGATGCTAGGTTTGTTGCATTTGACCTAGTGTTCAACGAAATGCTAGAAGTCCTCCGGGATTAAATAAACGCTAAGTATAGTGCACTGGAGGAAAAAGTCAAATCCCTACATAAAAGTATTGAGGGCAAGTTCAAAGGGATCAAAAAAGAAATTCAAGACTCTCGTAGAGATGTTATTCACAAGGTAAGTGAACTTGAGGAAGCCTTTGAGAAATGCTCCGGGACTCCTAAGGCAGGAATCTCCACGGAAGATAAACCGCTTGATAACAGCAAGGTAATTAATGTTTTTAAAACTATTTCCTGCGCTAAAAGTGTTTCGACAAACGGTGGCTGTAAGAGAAGTCCCTCTGAAGCAAAAGTCCATGGATTGTTGCTAGTAATAAAAAATTCAGAAAGAGCACGAGGATCGATAACCTAAAGACCATCTCCAAAGTAAACGAAGAAGTCGTCAGCGCGTCTAGAAAGAGGAATCCGAAGAATGGACAGAGTCGCTCGGCTAATGGACACAATAGGATCACGAAGAGGTATGTCCCGCCGATGATCATACGGACTCATGGCGTGACGTTTAAGACGATTTTAAATGAGTTCGAGAAGCATGTTCCAGTAGAAAAGATCACTGTTCATACGGGCAGAGCTGAAACCGTCAAAGTTAAATGTGAAGGCGAAGAAACTCACAACAGGTTAGTCTCTGGAATTAAGTCTGACAATATTTTAAAAATTCAGCATCATCAACTAAAATCGGAGAAGGTCTTGAAATACGTGATTCGTAATGTGGATGTAACGTATGATCTCAGTGACTTCTAAGAAGACCCGACTACTTCCCGGAAAAGGTAATCAGACTCAGGAAAGCCAAAGTGTCACAACTTTTTTAATTAAACTGAAAGTTACTTGATTTTAAACCTTAGCAGAGTTCTTGGTTGTGAAACAGGAGAGAGAACGGTAGACGAAAAATTGGTTCAAACATTTTTATAAATTACACTTGAAGGAATAAAATGCAAGATTTGATTATGAATAATAATTTTTTTGAGTTAAGCTCATACAATTAATGCAAGATACAATTATGATCTTAATCAGTTTAACTTCTCAATTCAGGGTTAAGACAAAATGGTTACATGATACGATGGTTACCATTACATCAGTCGACTTTGAGGCGTTGAGTTGAATCGACAGAGTGGAAAGGGAAGTGGCGTAGCATCATCCACCTTCCGTAATGGCCAGGCGGGTGGCTCTTCAGTAAGGTCAGTTTCCTTTGACGACGGGCAAGTACGTCTAGATGAGAATGAAGGCAGTAGCTCGCTATGGTTCCAAGTATAAGAAGTAAAGTAATATGCGGCAACTGTTGCAAGGGAAAACGGCGACCTATTTAGGTTTGACGATCCGTAGGAGGGCACTGCAATACACATAAATCACATGCATTAGATTTAGCTTGACTACTAATTCTTAATTTTATGATAAGTTTATACGTGGCACTAATATCCGATAAAATGAAACTACCAAACGCCGATACGCTGCCTACCAAGCGCGGTAGGCCGAATGAGGCCTCATCGACGCTACCGGCTGTGCGAGAGAAAACACAGGCACGACGCTGGTCCTGGGAGTCCTCCGGAATCGTAATAGCAATGTTAGCAAAGAATGGCGAAACATCTGGCTTGGTCAATGACAGCTGGGCAAATGCTTCGGATAACTCGTCTTCCGACGGCGAGGTCTTCTCAACTGTCGAGACGACGACGGTCGGCGAGCAGTTCACGTCTAGCTGCTCGTCAGCATGGAAAAACTGGTTAGGAGAGTCAAAGTCCGACACTAAGCCTTGGCATAATGTTCCATTGAAAGGATCCAGTAAAAGTTTATCAATAAAGTTACTGGCCTGAGCACGGGAGGTTTCGTCGAGGCGTTCCGTCTTTCTCATACGAATATCGAATGGCGGGTTGCGGCGTCGCTCACTCTCACGTCGGCTTCCAATTCTCCGCTGGCGTGGGCTTCTCCGCGCTACTCGTCTGCGTCCTCCATTTCCCTCGGACGGGTAGAAGAATCGTGTAACTCCTGGACGGAAAACTTCGCTTCTCTTTTTTAATTTCGTCAAGCCTCTTCTCCCACCGAGGCAATCCTCATTAGCACGGGAAGGGCCGTCTTGTCTCGCCGGCTTCGTGGCTGCTGTCCTCTGCCATTTCCCCGGTACGAGACCACTCGAATTTTCCGTCCGCTTAAATCGCTCCCTCGCTTGATTTTTCCTCCATCTTAACAACGAACAGTCCTCCCCTTCTTCTTGTCCTCCGTCTCCTTTAAAATCTTTCTTATTACGTCTCCCTTCCTTCCCTCGCCGATCGACCAATCCCTCGCTTGATTTCTTGGTTTCTCTCCGGGATCGTCGACTGTTCTCGGCGGGGTCCAGGTTTCCATTCTCTTGCTCCTCTCTTCTATTAATTTTCATTGTCGCCTTCGTTTTCTCTTCGAAACCGATAAAACGAGGTGACACAAAGGATCCATTGATATGCCAATGGTTTTGGTTCTCCTCCCGAACACCGAACACAACCAGTAATTGAAGAACATCCTGGCAGTGTTAATAGAGGTCTTTCGAGGGAAAAAGAAGCCACTAAAATGCTACAACTGCCTGCAATTCGTACACGTATCCATGGGCTGCACGGAAGATCCTCGTTGCAACAAATGCTCAGAGGGGCACCAGTCAAGAGATTGCCCCAAGATTAAAGGACAAGACCCACCAAAGTGCGTCAGATGTGGTGGACAGGACACTTCAAGCTACACGAAATGTCGAAAATGTTCCCAGGTTAAAAGGATGCTTAGTTCCAAAGTGACAGCAGACAAATCCTTTGCTGCTGCTGAGTCTAAGCCGGAGGAAAAAGGCCTCAGCATTAACTATCTACCAGGTATGAATAAGCAATTATGACGTATCTTTCATTGATTTTCTAATCTAGGCAAAAGTTACCTGCAGTTGAGTGGGCTCCTTACGACCAACTAATTTATACTAGGTTTGCAATGGGTACCAACGGGCACTTGAAAAAAAGAGCTGAGTGAGTTGATTAGTCGGAGGGTAACGATGACACTGTGCCCGCTCTGTTACAGCTCCTGCTGCAAGTCGTTTCATTACCTGACGAAACTGCTCTTGGTCCTCCGCGGTTTGACTCATTATTTGTGTTAAGAAGAAGACTTTATCAAACTTTTCAAAAGCCAGTTTCCCAAACTGCGCATGTTTTGTACTCAATTGCATTCAATTCCGCATTGAACTTAACAGCTAATCGCCGATCGTTTTGTACAGTAATTTGAACAATATTCACAGTCTCATCCGTAACAACATGTGACTCTTGAGCTCTCCTCGTTGCATGTGCTTGTGTGTTTGTTATTCGCCTTCCTATGTTGCCTCTTCGACGTGGTCGTGGCAGCATAATTTGTTTGAAATTGAGAAATTAATTAGAGAAATGCAATAAACTAAAACAACAAACAAAAAATGTTTTAACTGTTAAGTTTGAGTTATGACGTTATCTCTTCTCAAATAGTTTTTGATTTTCCGTTTTGCAAAAAATTGAACAGGGCTTCGCCATATATTCAATGAAAAAATCCTATTTGGCGCGCTTTTCTATTGTTTACATTTCATTTTTTCATTGTTGAATCGATTTTAGTGGAAAAAAGAATTTTTTTTTAGCGCGTGATTTTCTCTATAGCAAATCATACAGAAAATTATTTTTCTACTAATTATTCCTCGACGGCTTGATCGATTTTTCTGAAAATACTTCAAAACCATCTATGGCCTAATAGGATTAATTGAGCAAAATTTGGTTGAAATCGGTTAAGTGGTGTCGGAGGATATGGAGGACAAAAGTTTTACATTCTCGTTGGTAAAGAGCGTCGCTCGCTTCTCTCACTCAGCTCAGTTATGGCTGCACAAAGATAAACTGTAATAAAAGAAGGCGAACTGCGGTGCGTGATATGAAACGCTAAGGGGATTCCCCGAAAGCGTATCGAATTTCATAATTTCCTGATAACGCAAGAAATCGACGTTAAAATTCAACTTTATAACTTGCTTCCAAGTTACATTTTAATACCGGATAAACACTTACATTGTGCTTTTTTTATATAGAAGATTACAATCTTGATAATAAGATTTCAATAATATACGTCTATTTCAAAATTTATTTTCACTTCAAAAGTAGTATAGTCAGAATAGGAAAAATCTTATAAACGAAAATTATCTTCTGGAAGTTGTCAATTTTATAAAATTTTTGCAGATGCAGATTTTTTGCATCGTCAGCATTGAGCGTGTTGTAGTTAGCAATACGACCGTCAATGTCTTTCAGGCTTAACCTGGCCCATCTGACAGTCAGGGGGGTTTCGCCTCTGCTGAATGAACAATATATTCGGAAAATCATGTCGGATTATGAGGTTGTGCTTGGTTTTTCCC
>JAHWFO010031726.1:140182-163631 GCA_023313115.1 Rhysida immarginata
ATTTTGCAATTCAATAGTCTGGAAATACACTGGCACTGATTCTATCAGATCGTGGAGGTTGTACGAAACTTGTTAATTTATTTATTTATTTAATATATTTAATTTTAAGAAAAAAAATACAAAACAACCATCCAAGGCCAGTATGGCCGAGGCCGACAAGGTAGGTCCCTGGGTGGGTGGTTAAAAACGATAAATGAAGGCAATATTTAGGAGTACAACAAGGAAAAAAAAAAAAAAAAAAAAAAAAAAAGGAAGAAGAAGAAAAAGAGAAAGAAAAAGAAAAAGAAAGAAAAAAGAAAAAGGAGAAAGATAGAAAGAAGAAGAAAAAAGCAGAGAGGAAGAAAAGAGGAGAATAAGAATAAAAAGAAAGTCAAATAACCTATCTTAAAAAATTCAATAATCTAGACTTAAAAATGGGTATGGACGGAGAAGAACGTATATCAGGAGTTAAGTTTGCCCAAAGTTTAAGACCAGAAGTTGTAACACTCCTAAGGTGATATAGACGAGTTATCCGAGGTAAAACAATAGAATTATGGTGACGGGTTTTATGAAGAGGGGAAGGAGCAGGAGTAAACAGAGAATGGGAATAGAAGTGCGTAAATGGTTATTAAGAGCTTTAAAAATAAAAATAGCTAAGTTAAAAGTGTAAAGTTGATAAATAGGTATTATTCCGACTGACTTAAAAAATTGAGATACTGAATGAGGTTTACGGAGTTTTAACAGTATCCGAAGGAACTACTTTTGAAGGCGGTAGAGACGTAAAAGATTAAATTTGGAAGAAGAGCCCCAAAATTGAATCCCGTATAAAAGCATTGATTGAATTAATGCATGATAAAGCAATAGTAAGATAGAGGGGGGGGGAGATACTGGAGCCGAGAAAAAAGACCAAGACGATAATTAAGTGTAGATGCTAAAAAGATAATATGAGAGTCCCAAGATAAATTATGAGAAAGGTAAATACCCAGATATTTAAACGATTTGGATGGGGTAATAATTCGGGAGTTGTAATTAAGCGAGAAATCAAGAATATCAAATTTTTTGTTACGTTGAGAAAAAATAATATAGGTAGTTTTATCAAGATTCAGCTGCAGGTGGTTAGTACTGTTCCAAAGGTATAGTTTATGAAACGTAATATTAAATTCATGTTTGATAGATAAAAGTGATGAGTCTGCTATTGATAAAGTGGCATCGTCGGCGTATAAAATAAGAGATAATGGAGCTAGGAAAGAGGAGAGGTCATTAATAAATAAGTTGAAAAGAAGAGGAGATAAAATTGAACCTTGGGAGACACCAACATTCCGCGTAATTGTATCTGAAGAAATATTAAATAAACATAAAGTGTATTCTCTATTGGAAAGAAAGCTTCTGAGCCAGTCTAGCGGTGGACCATAGATGTTAAAAAAATGAGAAAGCTTAAATAGAAGGAGCTTATGGGGGATTGAATCAAATGCCTTAGAGTAATCAATGAATAGGGATACAGCAAATTTGTTATTAGTCATATTGGAAATTATAAACTCAGTTAACTCGAAGCACGCTGTAGTGGTGCTGCGCTTAGGGACAAAAACATGCTGCGAGGAAGAAAGAAGATTATTCGAAGAAATATAAAAGGAAAGACGAGAATAGAAAAGACTTTCGAAAATTTTAGAAAATGATGGCAGAATTGAAATGGGGCGATAATTAGAAAAGTTAGACGAATCGCCTTTTTTGTAAATTGGGATGATTCTGGCAGCTCGAAGACACGATGGAAATAAACCCTGGGACAGTGAGATGTTAAAAAGTAAAGTGAGGGGGATTGCAAAGCCAGAGGAAGCTGAGATAATTATATACGATCGGATGCCCAAGGGATCAGGATAACTAGAAGATTTAAGGTGCCGAATAGAAGACAATACTTAATCGGGAGAAGCAGGAGGGATAAAAAAAGCGTGAGACAAGGCAGGAGGGGACAACAAATAAGGGGAATCATCAGAATTAATGGGGGGGGGGGTAATGGTAATAGCGTTTCAAGAAAAGACGTTAGATGAGATGAGTCGAGGGTAGAAGGATCGGGGAAAGGGGTGGTCTTTTTTGGAGCGCCTCGAACCAGATTATTGATGGCATTCCATTTTGATTTGTAGTCACCTACTTTGTTAAAAAATCGAGCAAAAAATAAAGATTTAGTCTCCTTAATAGTTTTCCGAACATAGTTAGAGAAAGAACGAAATGTATGCTTATTATATAAAGTGGGAAAACGTCTGAACTTTCGATATAAAGCATTTTTATGCGCAATTAAAGATAAAACCTTGGAGTTCATCCAAGGCTTTAAAAAGAGAGGTTTGGGGGATGAAGCAGTAAAAGGCAAAAATGGAAGGTAGCGAGAGAAACCTAAATAAATATGAGTAAGAAATTTAGAAAACAGGATGTTTATATTTTCCTCAGGCGGCAACATAGTGACCCATTCTGTGTTTTCCAAAAAGGAATTAAAAAGAGATAATCTGTTACTAGTTATGAGTTGGGATTTGACTGTAGTTGGTGGGATGTGCATTATAACAGAGAGGGATTGGAATGTGAAAGTTGGGAAGTGATCTGAAAGGGCGCAATTAATAGCTCCACTGAATTTATTATCAGAAGAAGAAGAAAAGCACTGATCCAATAATGAGTAAGAATTATGATAACTCGAGTAATGGGTGAACGAAGAAATAAGAGGGGATAATCCCGATCGACTCAATACATCAAGAAGAGAGTTAACATTTGAAGAAGGAGTTGCAAAATCCAGATTGAAATCGCCAGAAATAACGATTCTATTAGAAGAGAGATTAGGATCACAGATCATAGAGGAGAAGAAAGATAGAAAAGAAGAGAACTGCCCAGAAGGTGGGCGGTAGAGAGAAATAAACGCGAATTTCTTATTAATGAGTACAGTTAAGACTTCATAGTCAGGGTTGAGGAAGTAAAATTTGGCATGATAGAATAATGGAGCAGATTAGAAATATAAACAACTATCCCACCACTGTTAACCATTCTTAATCCATTGTTGTGTTCCCGGAATCATGGCTCTGATAGTTTGGTCAACAACATTCTGCAGGTAATCAGTAAAATTTGATTCCGGGGCAGTTTGCGGCTACCGGATGGTACTGGACTTAGATGAATGTTCCAAGAACAGCCCAGTAAAGAGATGTATTGTCTTTCCGAAGCAGACCATCTCCTCGATTAAACGTTATTCGAGGATTGTTCAAGAGAAACACATTGAGTGGCTGGGAAACAATTTTTATTTAAAGAAATCTTCATGAACATTAAGGCATGAGTCCTACTGGTGCAGCAATTTATAGATTCCCATCTGGCAAACCTGCCAACACTTTCGTGGGTTCTCTTCCTTATCAAAATTCCTTGCACTATTCAACCATGCCCATGAAAATAACTATGGTCGCCGTATACAGCTTTTATTCTCGTAAAAAAATTCCATTAGCGGAGACCTTCAGTGGCCAAAAATTTAATACCAGCACGCATATTACCTTTGGACGGATTGTCTACCAGGAACGCCATCTTCCAGATTAATCGTAAATCTTAGATAGAAGTAAACAGCTACTGATTAGTGGTTGGCGGTGGTGTCTTTTGGTTGTGTATCAAATGTCTCACTAGCACTGAAACAGTGTATATAAACAACCGCTTTCCGTTGTCTAGGCGACACCTTCGCGGTTACGCAGTCCAAACGCGTTTCTTTTGAACAAATTTCATATAGCATGCAGCATTTAATAATTTCCCCAGATTTCAATGTCCCATGAAATGATTCTCCAAATCAGCACATAACTTTGATGTAGACCTGGCAAAATGGAGATTAAATATCATGAACTCTATACCATCACCTTCACTGCAGGGTGAACGGTCTGTACAAACTTGGAGGGGAGGTAGTATGGGTGATTCTAAGCAAAAAGTTCATATGAACGTGGGTACGAATTTGAACGATAACTGAGATATGAGCAGAAATAAAAATGCCGCCACCAAGATCAACAAGTTAATAACTCAAGTTCGGTAACATCTAGAATGATGAGTTTTGGTAAAACAACAGGGCACATAAAACTATGTGTAACGTTAAAAAATTAATTCGACATTTTTTCTGATAATCCTCCACCATGTCTTCTTGGGCGCATTCCGATGCATTCTCCACATGGTGGGTCTTCGTCTACAAAAGATCGATACGAAAATTGATTAATGATCAAAAGATTTAGCACGAGCGGTCGCTCCTCTTTTGAGAACAATTGAGTATGATCATGGATGAAGAATAACAGGATAAACGACTCCATAGGCAAGCCAGGCAAGCTCTCTCGTGTTGGCGCCATTTGGTTATTTCCGTGAAAAACTCCCTTTCTTATCTCTAAGGCAATGCTTCTTAAGTTTCGCAAGTGTTCGCTTATTTTCCTTTATTAGCTTTTCCTGGTTATTTGGATTTATTATGCGATTCCTTAACTTTAGAGCATGATGAATACATATGTTAAAGAAAAGCTTAATAATTTCTGAATGGTGCTGTCGCAAACATCTGGTAAAAATTTATGAACTGGACCATAAAAGTGATTGATTAATTTGCTTCTTATACAGGGAGTTTCAAAATTATGAACAATAAATTTAGTGACATATTCTTCAGGTCAAAAGAAGACGAAAATGTTCTATAGCACTTTGTCTAGAAACGATTTATTTACGCGATACAGCCAACTAAACCCGTGGCTCCAAATTACAGGAATTGTTCAAAGTGCCCGCCACCAACTCGCTCGCACGCACGCTTCGGCTCGTTGCATGAGCGACTGTCTGATGTCATGGAAGAGTTCGTCGCCAGCATTACGAATGGTTTGGCATGCATTTTCAATTCGTTGTCGCAGATCCATAATGTTAGGAACTTCTGTGCTGTAGACGATCGTTTTCACATGACCCCACAGAAAAAAGTCCAAGGGATTAAGGTCGGGTGATCTTGCAGGCCAGGCTACCGGTCCACCTCGACCTATCCACCGATTCGTGTATGCAGCATTAAGGTGTGCTCGCACAACATGGCTGAAATGTGCTGGAGCGCCATCATGCATGAACCACATGTTAGATCTTATCAAAAGAGGAACATCTTCCAGTAATTCTGTCAATGCAATCTGCAGAAACAAAAGATACGTTCGCCCAGTCAATCGTGGCGGCAACACATAAGGGCCAATTAAGTTATTTTCGACAATTCCACACCAAATCTTCACGGAGAAACGCTCTTGATGCGCTCGAGCTCTGGTATCATGCGGGTTAGCATCTGCGCAATGGTGCTGGTTGTGAGAATTTACGATTCCTGTCCGGGTGAAGGTTGCTTCGTCCGTGAAAAGTATCTGGCTGAGACAACTAGGGTCTGCAGCATGACGACGTTGTATCCATTGGCAAAATCGTTGTCGGTGTGGATAATCCGTTGGGTTCAGTGCCTGAACCAGTTGCAGGTGGTATGGATGCAAAAGCTGACGGTGAAGAATGTGCCAAACAGATGAGTGTGGAATGTGTACCATGGAACAAATACGACGGGTGCTTGTCTGTGGTTCATCATGTGTTATGTCAATTATCACATCTTCCTCATCCGGAGAATGTGCTACAGGCCGCCCTTGTCCCGTTTGACGGCTAAAGGAACCACGCTCCCTCAAATGTCTGTCGACAGATACAAATGTTCGGTTACTTGGCAAACGTCTATTCGGATAGCGTTCTTGGTAGACTCTTCTTGCTTCCACAGCATTTCCGTCCGCATGACCATACATTAGGTGCATGTCAGTGTATTCTGCACTGGAATACGTGTACATGATTTTTTTTTACGTAAATCGTAATGCTTATGTCAAAGCACGCAAACGTTCTGAAATTGATATTCCTAGTGGATGTACAGTAGTGAAACTACAGTAATGGAAACAACCGTACACAACTAATGGAACAACCCTAAAGTAGATTTAAATGGAACAAACCACTCAACCTAGTGTTGGGTCGAAACGCTGGAACTGCTAAAATATCGTCCGCTAACTACCGTGCTTCCCTACTGTATGATATTGGATTACTCGCAAACAAATCGTTTCCAGACAAAGTGCTATAGAACATTTTCGTCTTCTTTTGACCTGAAGAATATGTCACTAAATTTATTGTACACAATTTTGAAACACCCTGTATATAATTGATAAATTAATTTCGATGATATTTGAACTCTCCTCTAAAAATTACATTGCCAGAGAAATTAGCCCCTCCCCCATGCAGAATTTTGAGCGATTTTTAAATTAATTTGGCCACATGGTCAATACTTGATCCCCCTCCCTCCCCTTTGTGGTCATAAGTGGTCAAATCCTGATCCCCTCCCTTCACAAATTGGCTACTTGGTTTATGAATGTTCCCTTATATGTCAGTAGTTATTAAACAAATGAATGCGTTCACATTTTTTTTTATAAATTTTATTGACAGAATTAACGTCATGCAAATCACTTTCAAAAATACCCACAATTTTTATTTCAAGACATGCATACATGGTTAGAAGTTTCTTATGATCAATTACGATTATTTCCGTTTCCTCTGCACACACCTCTCATCTTTATTCATAAACTGTGAAGTTTCAAAATGAGTAGCACACAGCACAAGCCCACGTTTATACAAATTATGTTGTTGATTATCTAGATCTCTTCTACGACAACTGATTATCCATTTCAGGCACATAATTAATAATAAAAGATATTAAAAATGCTATTTATTTGCATGTAAGTGTAAAATTAAATCCCCTAATGCAAACAAACATAGTAAGAAGCCATGTTTTTCACGGAAATAACTGGAGGGCGTCACTGTTTCACAACTTACATGCGACGCATAGGACTCGGTTGTCCTGTTAAGGTTAGTTCATAGTCTGCCCTTACCGTTTGCGCTGTGCTCCAACGAAAGCCGTTCCGTTTGCTGAGATGATTCATAGTTTTGTTTTGTCGTTATGCCGATGGCTGTCGATCCGCCGTCCGCTGTTGCGCTGGGATAGAACTGTGCCCTATTTCAACGGCCAACGCACAACGGCCCACCAATCAGAACTTGAAGATTTCTTGACGTCATTTCTCTTCTTTGTAAAACAAAAATGGAGGAAAGCAAGTTAATCGAAGCGATTCAAAAGTATCCCTACTTGTATGATACGAGTACGAAAGAATAAAGATCAAAAAGTAAAAGAAAAGATTAAATCGGATCGGTATTTTACTCTAGTTAAGTCAAAGGTTACAGACTGTGATTCTTTGTCAGAACGTAGTCCTTGGATAACTTGGAGATTAAGTTTGATTAAGAAAAAGAATGCTCTTTATTTAAAAACTCGAAAGAATCCCTCAGTGGTAGTGATTAAGAAATTCAAGACGTTTTCTAATATTGTTAAGACCGCTGTTCGCCGATCAAAGGCAAATTACTTTAATACGTTGTTTTTGGCACTTGCTTCTTCTAAAGACAAGTGGCAGGTATTGCGTAAACTATCCGTCGGCTGCCCTCCTTCTAGATCTCCTTTTAATTCTGGACAGCAAATATCCGCTTCTTCTTTAACTGATTTCTTAAATGTTTTATTACCAGCTGAAGTATCGTTTAGCAATGTTTCTGAGAGTAACTGTAATTATTCCAATTTAGTTTGAAGCTTTTTTTTGTTTGCCCACTACGCCAGAATAAGTCTGTGATATAATTTCCAGACTGAAACCTTCAAAGTCTGCAGATCCATTGGGTTATGGTGCAGATATTATTATTGCCCTGAAACATGTTCTTTCAATTCCTCTGGCAGGCATTTTCAATGTTTCTAATTTTGTCAGGCTCTTTTCCCACCTCTTTAAAGTCAGCTCATATTACACCCATTTTTAAAACAGGGGATCCATGCTGTTACGGGAATAACCAGCCTATAGTATTATTGCCTATATTCTCAAAGATTTTTGAGAAGATTTTTTATGTGCGACTTCTCCATTTTGTCCATTCTAATAGGTTTATTACTCCCTGCCAGCACGGTTTTGTTCCCGGTCGAAACACAGAAACTGCTTGCTATGAGCTTGTTGAATTTATTTCCGCGGAGATGATGAATAAACAAGTTGGTTGGGGCTTTGTTTGTGGATTTTGTTAAGGCCTTTGATTCGGTCCCTGTTCCTTTACTACTGTCTAAATTAGAACGTCAATTTCATATATATGATATCCTGCTGAGGTGGATTGCTGATTTTCTTAATAACAGGTCCTATTATATGTGTATCGGCAACATTTCTTCCTCTGTCATTTTTAGGTCTTGCGGAGTACCTCAGGGTTCTATCCTATCCCCCCCCCCTTGTTTCTTTTGTTTATAAACGATCTCCCTTCTAATTTACTCCATGCTAAAACCATCATGTACGCGGACGATATTGCTTTATTATTAGCCGACAAAGATCCTAATGTTTTGGTCACAACATTAAACTCTGTGGCTAATGCCCGTTCTGAGTGGTGTAGCCGCAACAAACTGGTAGTTAATATTGACAAGACCAAACTTATGTTATTCTATTAGCGCAATAAGCGTCTTGTCCCTAATTCTCCTGCAGTATACCTTACCTGGGAAGCATATTGGACTTACCGAATCCTTTAGATACCTGGGTCTGGTGATTCAACATGATTTAGCATGGGATCAGCATATAGATGTTCTTATGCGTAAACTAAATCGGAATATGGGGATAATTTCTAGGTTGCATTACCTACCTCGTCATATCCTCCTACTGTTATACTATGCATTGATCCAGTCGAACCTTTGCTACGGTGCGATTTTCTGGGGTGTTACTACAGATTTTAACTGACTAGAATACTCAGACTACAAAAGTGGTTTCTCCGAGAGCTGTTTACTGTTCCCCAAAATATATCTCTGTTTCTCATAATTTTCAAGTTATTGGCATTCCTACGATCTCACAGTTAGTATTATTACAAACATGCTCTTTCATATACAAGATCCTCAATTCATTATTGGACATTAACACCCCTATTACTAAAAGATATAATTATTCTACCCGTCAATCTTCAAATATTGTTCTTCCTATTGCTAAAAGATATTACCGTAATAACTGCTTATCTCATTTTGGAATTAGAATTTGGGCCTCGCTACCTCCAAATCTTCGCGTACTTGCTCCGTATTCTTCTTTTCGCGGGAGCTTAAAGCGGTTTATTTTTTCTGACACCTTAGTATAATTTCATCGTCAACCCATTATTAATTATTTTAGCCTATTGTTTTTGTTTTCAGGCCTTTTTATTTTTATTTTATTCATTTTTTTATGTTTTTTTATTATTTTTATTATTTGTTTTCTGTTTTTTTTTTCATTGATTTTTTTTTGATTGGTTTTTAAGTATTACTTTTATTTTCTTTCACTGGTACTGGTTTGTTTTTACCGTCTTGTTTTTTTATTTTTTGGGATTTTGTTTATTATTCATTTAAATTTATATGTATTTCTTTAGTTTATTGCTCCTGTAATCCACCGGGTACTTACTTGTCGGTCATTGGCCATACCTGTTCCCGGTATTCTCTTCTTTGAAAAATAGATCGTACATATACAAATCTATTGGAATGATGCTTATTTCTACGATGCAAGTTTCGGAAGTTTACAGTTGACAGAACATGCGCAGTGTTCTCGTTGACTGTTTTACCGCTGTGACTATGAATGCTGTAGTGCTGTATATTATAAACGTAGGAGTTGTGATAAATATATATTAATTAGGATAAATAACACTCCTTTAATTAAATGAAGACAAATAAATAAAATAAATTGACTTTTTCAATGTTTTTTTCTTATATTTATTTTAATTTATTTGTCTTCATTTAATTAAAGGAGTGTTATTTATCCTAATTAATATATAAGAAATGAACAGTTACAGGTTTTTGCGAATGCTAAAATGTATTTTTTTTAAATAAAAAATAGTGTGTGTGAAATAAAATATGTTGAATTAAAAAGACACTTGCAAAATAATTTTTTTTTTTGTGAAATATAAAAATCAAGCGAAAATAGTGCTATTATATAGGATGGTCGATTTAATGAAGACATTCAAATATCTCGAATACTACGCATCGGATTTAAAAAAAGCTTGGAATGAAATTTGTTCGTTTCGAAGGGTCCTATCCAATGATACCAGAATTGGTTTGGTTTGGTTTGTTTGGTATTAATGTCCTTTTCAACTGCCGTGGTCATTACAGGACGGCGTTATAGGGGCCGCAAATTTTGCCTCGCAAGGGTTCTTTAACGTGCAGCCGGCTACACGGGATCAACGGCTTTACTTCCCTTCCGAAGGAAGTGCGTGATCTCAAGATTTCCCCCCTGAAAAAATCCTCATCGTTCTCGACCGGGTCGAACCCGTCCTCGGGCATCAGAGGCGATCACGCAACCCCTGAGACACCGAGGCCGATGAACCAGAATTGACCCCATATCCCTTAGGAGTAGGTGGGCGTCACAAAGAAATATTAAAAAGCCCCCCCCCCTTTTTTTTTTAAGGACGAACAAATTTTATTCCAAATTTTTTTTTATCCGATACATAGCTTTCGAGATTTTACACGGTCTTCACTTAACTCGACCACCCTATATATAGGAGATTAAAAGGGGGATGAAAGTGGATAAAAAGTTGAGAGGGATACTTTTTATCTCATTTTTATCCCCACCTCTTTATCCTAGTTATCGTCGACTTTTTATCCCTCGTTTATTACCCTCGCTTTTATCCCAAAATATTTTAGCACGTATTAAGAATGAGCGCTAATGCTCACACTCTTTGCTCTCCTTATTCAGTATGCTTGCTTAAACAATCACTCCTTTGAGCGTTGATTATAGCATGAGCAAATTCAAGGAGCGTTGAGTGATAGCATGAGTAAAGGTATGGAGCGATCCTGAACGGAACTTCACTGTGGGCGTAATAATTATTCAATTCTCCCCCCTCCCTCTAAAGACTGTAAACTATACAGTACATCCATGGTGTGAAGCTTAATGGCGTCGTCAAATTGGGTATTGAGCGAATCCCCCAAGCTTACACTCAAAAGAGGAGCGACCGCTCTTACTACTGCTCTTGCTTATGCTCATGCTCTAGCCCTTAAGTGCCCATTGTGTACATAAGTGGACATTATTCTAAAATTCGTAAAAAATACAATTTAAACAATAAAATGTTACTTTTTTGATCAAAGTCCACAAAAGTAGACGCTTAATAGCAATAATCATCAAGTGGTGGCAGCAGGGTTGTAGGAAAGCAGTAGCACATGTTTAAAATAGAGCCAAGTGGTTCTATCCATATAAGCTAAGCATGCTCAACTAGTTGTGAGGATTTCATGATTATAATAACTAAATGAAAACTTATTTCTGTATTAATTTATAAAGATAAGATCTCTTAGGTGGTTTTTAAGGCATTATAATAACTAAATCACGGATAATTGAGCTGTAATGACGAAAGTAGACATTAGGCAAATAGGCAACTTTTCTAAAAAAATATTCAAAATGGTGCATTGAGTATTATTTTTTTTCTTTCAAATTTTAACACTTTTATGGTAAAAAAAAGAAAATTCCTCGTTTAGCCGAAATTCCTTCAGATAGTGAGGATAAATTTTTGGTTGATGATAAAACTCTTGATGGATTTTCCGAGGCAACTCCGGTTGGTACGACAATCACAGAGTTTTGCCTGGAACAAACTACCATCCTGTTTTTCCACAGGAAAAGTGTGAACGATATGATCGTAAGAGAAAAGAAAGAATTCAAATTGATCAACCAGCATTGATAATTACAACTCCTACATGGGCGGGGTTGACAAGTCTGATCAAAAGATTGCACAATACAAGATTCCATTACGGTCACATAAGTGATATATGCGCATAGTGTATCACTTGCTGGACTTGTATGTTGTCAATGCTTGGTTCCTGCAACACTCTGAAGGAGGACAGGGATCTTTGGTTGATTTCAAATTAGATATAGCACGAAGTTTGCTAGCAGGAGCATACATCTTTGGTGATGTAGAAGAGAGTATAGACTGTAGTAATAGATCTGTAAGTCTCAAAGATGTCCCAAAGGCTGTCAGATTTGATAAAACCAACCACTGGCCAGCGCAGTTTGATACACTCCCTCCACGCTGCAAGAATTTTCAATGCAAACGTAAAACTCGCTTCCAATGTACAAAGTGTGGCTATGTGTTGTTGGAAGTACGTGTTTCTTAGATTTTCATGAGTACAAAAGTAATTAGCGATCTGTACCAATTTTTTCTTCTCTTACAGCATACTAACATCTATAAAAACTTTGCTATTTTCATAAAAATGTTATAAGATTGTATACTTTGTTTTTTGTATAATTGTAATCAACAGTGATCACAGAAATTGTAATTTTGTAACAGAAATTTTGTAATTTTGTCTACGCATTGTCCTATTGTCTACATATGTAGGCAAATTTTATCTATTATTTTTTAATATAAATAATTAATTTTTCTATCATATTTGGTTACTTTGAAGGCCTCTTAATTACTATATTAAATTATATAATCATATCTCGTCTGCAAGTACCAATGGGCAATAAAGGGCTAGAGTGTGAGCATTAGCGCTCATTCTGAACACGGAGTTTGTATTCAACAATAGTCTTGAAGCAAGAGCAAGAGTATGAGCATTCTTTCTGAATACGGACCATAGACTAGTTCTTTTGACACTAGATATAAGGGCCAGCACGATAGTAATTTCACTCCACAGGTTTTGATTCGTTACAAAACACACATACACTATTACGTGGAAGATAGAACTGTTTAAATCTTGGTCTCAATTTATTCAAATAAAATGTTTAACTTTACAAGGAGATAATGATATTTCATTGAAAAATAGAAGGAAAAATTCTGCGACCTGGTTTAACCTTGACAACTTAATAGGAGGTATCGCGATATGCGGCTTCCCTGTGTGACCCACTCCTCAGAGCAGGTTAATGACGTGATTGTGGGCAAAATGCGCCGTGTGCAGTTAATGACGTGATTGTGAGCAGAATTTCAAAATGGAGGAGTAGCACATGCTGTTCTGCTATTACATTTGAAATTTGTTTAATTGTCAGTGTGTAACTCATAGATACAATTCGGATACTAGAAAAAAGAAAATCTTAGTCATGTTTCCATGGATAAAACGTCAACTTTCATCCATTCCCTTAACCTTCTGAAAATAGAAAAAGAAAACTGTATTTGGATGTACTACAAGAGACACACTGCCCACAGTAAGGAGAAAAAATTTCTATTGCGCATGGGTAGAGCTTGAGCACTGTAAGGAAGCCGCATATCGCGATACCTCCTAATGTCTTAAGGTGCCTTCCCATAGCTCGCTTTTTGCGTGAAGCTTTTCGCTTTTAGCGTTTTGAGTGTGATTTTTCAAACACCAAGCTGATATGCGCCAGTTGCGTGAAGCGCTTGGATTTTCAAGCTGCTTTTCGCTTCAAGCGGATATCTAGTTGTGTTTGATTTTAAAGCTACTATAGCTGCCGCCACGTAAGTTGAACAATCTTTTTGATATGCGCAGTAAGTCATCTCATCAATATGCTTTGCCTGGATTTTACCCATGATGCACTTGTTTTACTATAGTAATGATGGTGATATCTTTGAAACGTGGAAAGCCTATTAAAAGTCATAATATAAAACAAATTGCATTCGAGTCGACTATTCTGCGTCATTCTTTAATTTATTAATTTATTAATTTCATTTATCTATTTAAAAGAAAAAACGAGAATAGAAACTAAATATAAATATAAAAACAATGTTCGAAAACGAAAGCGGATGTTTCATGGAATAGCTAAGCAATTTACTTCCCGTTAACGTCTATTGGTTGGCGTTAGAAATGACGTCATCTTGTCATTCAACTTATGTGGTGGCAGCTATAGCAGCTTGGAAATGACCGAGGCACATGCGCAGTACACGCCTTTCTCTCATGACTGCAGTGGGTGCGTGCATGGGGTCGTGAGGAGAGTGTGAATACAAAGGAGAAAAGTGAAGGAAGAATTCTGCGAACAGGCCTCGTACGCCTCTCAGATGGCAGCACAGTTTTTTCAGTTTCAGCGCTCATAGCGGCGAATTTGTAAGTTCTCGTGGGAGAGAGAGGCTGAATGCGCTAATAGCAAATAGTAAAATGGATTGCAATGTTGTGTTACGATGCGGCTTCTTGCCAATTTTCATACACAATTCTTCAGAGAATCGATGATTAATATTTTTACGTTTATTCTTTGCATTACTGTATAATTTACAATTTTTATTGATTTATATTTTTTTAAAATTATAATCACTATGTTAAAAATCATTTTGAAATGTTACATTTATCTTATGACCATTTTCATTGTTTATATTTAATAATGTTATATTTATTCTTTTTTATATTCTACTATTTATAATTTTTTATTCTTGTAAGCTGTTATTAGGCTGTCATAGCCTGTTGCTTGCAAAATTACAAATCAATAAATTAAAAAAATTCTTTATTTTGGCATTTATGTTAAGGAGGAATCACACAATATCTCAACATTTGTAAAAACTGTGAAACCATTAAAAAGAGAAGCTGAAACAGTTACAAAAATAGTTCATAACTTATTAGTCTGTTAGCCAATTAAAAAAAATTATAGTACGGTAAATAGATACGTTGTGATAAATTCATACAGAATAATAATTTTAAATTTCTTTTCATACAACATATGAAACAAGAATGATTTTACCGCCACAGCGGATAAAGGGAGCACATTTTCATGTTATACCATCTAACATGGATATATTGAATTAATCAACATTTTAAAACACTTAAAAGAAAATAAATAAATATGAAAACTAAATTGTAAATTACTATTTAAATAAGCTAATGTAAAACGTAAATGGAGAGGGAATTATTTGTAATACATTTAAAAAAATAAAAGTTCTTTAATTTGTAAGAATTCCCACATAATGTTAAACGTATTGAGCCTCAATTGTTAAAGCGTTATGTGTAAGCATCTATTATTTTTTCATATTAAATAACTTAAGTGTTTCTACGTTATCGTCTACTATTGAAGCAAGCGATTAACTACTATTAATTAACAATATGTATAACAGTAGTGAGTTTTAGATAACATTAAGCCTAACAGCATTATGCTTTTGATACAAATAAGCTATGGATAACAATAGATCTAACAACTCGTAATGGGTTGGTTGATATATTACATGCCATATCTTAGCACTGAAAGTTCTAACATTACCATATAGTACTATTAGGGCACATGCAACAAAACCAATTCCCACTATCATTATTTTCTCGTTATATTCACTCATCACACTTTGTTACGAGGTGTTTGATATATTACATGACATATCATAGCACTGAAAGTTCCAATGGTACCATATAGTATCATACGGCACCATTAGGGCACGTGCTACTAAGCAATAACCATTATCAATATTTATTCGTTATATTCACTCATGCCACGTTGTTACGAGTTGTTTGATATATTGCATGCGATATCTTCGCATTGAAAGTTCCAACAGTACCATATGGCGTCATATGGCACCATTAGGGCACGTGCTACTAAAGAAAAACCAATATCATTATTTACTCGTTATATTCACTCATGCCACGTTGTTATGAGTTGTTTGATATATTACATGACATATCTTAGCATTGAAAGTTCCAATGGTACCATATGGTACCGCATGGCACCATTAGGACACGCGCTACTAAACCAATAACCTTTATCATTATTTACTCGTTATATTCACTCATGGCACGTTGTTACGAGTTATTTGATATATTACATGCCATATCTTAGCATTGAAATTTCAAATGGTACCATATGATATCATATGACACCATTAGGACACGTGCTACTAAACAATAACCATTATCATTATTTACTCGTTATATTCACTCATGGCACGTTGTTACGAGTTGTTTGATATATTACATGCCATATCTTAGCATTGAAAGTTCCAATGGTAACATATGGTATCATATGACACCATTAGGGCACGTGCTACTAATCCAATAACCATTATCATTATTTACTCGTTATATTCTCTCATGGCACGTTGTTACGAGAGTTGTTTGATATATTACATGCCATATCTGGTTATAGGAAGTTTTTAAGGGATTATCATAATGGTACCATTAAAGCATGTGCCATTATATTACCTACTTATTCCGGCTATCTCACTTTCGTACTTGTTCGTGCGCTGTCCCATATTAAAGGATTGGTGAAAAGCAACGATATGAAATGAATAGATGGCTCATGAGCTGCTTTCAGCGCCACCATCGTGACCCCATTTGAAGGCCTGGCGGCCATTGCTTTGGTCGTCAAAAAATGGCTTTTATCGATCTTTACGTGTGTAATTTTGCGTAGATAAACACACCAAAACTCAATGCCGATTTCTTGTTCAGCTTTAAATTGTAGTAAAAGATATATTAAAGGTTCACCACTGACCTTTCACAGGTGTATTTTTTATTTTCTGCGTCTTAGAATGTTTTTCTCATGTAAAAATCCTGGTCTTTCATATCGTGATTGGTTGATTAGATGTATCCAACGTTGTTATCGTCGTTTCAGTGATACCAGAATGATTGTTAGAGGTATTTATGAAATTATATACCTCATTTATTAAAAACCTTTTAAATTTGGGAGATCGCATAAGAAATTTCAGACTACAAGCACGATGTTGGTGGGGGGGGGTGCTTTCTCAGCTGGCGACAAAGCGGATATACAGTAATGGCGCTTTGGCTGGCGATGTTCAGACGATCATAGTAATGGCGCCTGCAGTGTAATAACATGGAAGAATGGAGATTAGTTCCACTTTTCGCCGCCTTCACATTGCCCCAAAGATGGCGGCCAAATAAGCGATCTACTCATTTCATATCGTTGGTGAAAACAGATTTTGAAAAAGTTAATTCTTTTTCAAGTTATCGTAATAAATACTAAGCTCCCTAGGAATAAACAAATTCTCTTGATTTAGAGACCGAACTGCCCTTTCATTAATCGTCAAACACGTGCATCCTGCACGCGCACCATCTCATTAACGTTTACAGCACGCGCAGAGCCGAACCCATGTATGTTCTCAACACGCGTTTTCCCGAAAGCGAGGATAATTTGTGTCTTCCAGCAATTCAATACATGCACTCTTTCTATTGCAACGCAATAAATTGTGGGATTGTCTACAGACGGACGGACGGACAGCTAGACAAACCGATCACATAAGCACATTTCTATATATAGAAAATGTGCTAAAAAAAACTCATACTTTCTCTCATTCGTCGACAACATGAGATATGTTTGTTTGGATACTCATCGTCTCACTTCTCAACCATGACCTTCTGGTAAGGGTGACCCTAAAGTAGCAGTGCTACAACCAGCATAGCTCACAAAATCCCTAAACGGTAAGGGGGCTTCCACTTAGGGGAAAAAAAAAACCTTGTTCATCATTGTTTCTCAGAAACAACGATGGAAGCGGTGAATTACAAATTTTAGCTTCGAAGCATCATAATTCTGGATCATGTTGTATGAAAAGAAATTTAAAATTATTATTCAGAAAGAAAACATATTTAAATGAGTTCAGTCTCCTTTTAATGGGGAAAATCGTAAAATTAATAAAAACAAAAATTAATAATAAATAAAGTCACCAATCTTGAAAAACGATGAAGGAACTTGTGAGATGGAAGACAACTCAAAGGATGTAGTCTATTGCAGATGTTGTTGATAGTAGAAATAAACCCAGTCTATTGAGGATGTAGATGAAGTCTTGTGAAGATAATGTTGATAGGGGAAAACGATAATCTTGAAGGAAGTGTTGGTTTTGAAATATTTCAACTGTTTTTCACCATTTAAAAATATTTAAGCCAACTGATGATGAGAAAGATTCTCGAAAACGTTTTTTTATATAAATTTTATCCCAAATATTCGAATCACCCTCTTCAAAATTTCATCTGTATTTCAAAACCAACACTTCCTTCAAGATTATCGTTTTCCCCTATCAACATTATCTTCACAAGACTTTATCTACATCCTCAATAGACTGGGTTTATTTCTACTATCAACAACATCTGCAATAGACAACATCCTTTGAGTTTTCTTCCATCTCACAAGTTCCTTCATCGTTTTTCAAGATTGGTGACTTTATTTATTATTAATTTTTGTTTTTATTAATTTTACGATTTCCTTATTAAAAGGAGACTGAACTCATTTAAATTTAAATTAATCATTTAAACTCCTTAGATCAATAAGAAAGCATATGTTTCCACAGACTCAGGCCTGCTTTTCCTGTATAATGGAACTCTGAAGGTTTGCTAGCGCACAACAAACATGAACGATACTGTCAATATGAGGAAGCATCTCGATCGTCAGACACGGCATTAGAGAACGAGCGTATTTTGGGCTGTGAAGAACTCGTATTTTTGTAGGTATTGCTACAGCCCATAACAGAGCAATTTTGATTTCTGATACTGCAATAATAGCCTGGCAACTAACAAAATTCTAATTAATAAAATAAAACGTGGATTGACTACTGGATTGTTGTGATGAGAATGAAATCGCCCTTCGCCCTATGCTGATAGTCTCAGCGTCTCACAGGATTATTGCCGGAAACTGTCGCTTAGTGGCGCAGAGTCGCGACGAAAGCTAAGGTGTACGAGGCCTATTGTATTTGTTTCCCTTTTCTCATTTGTATTCATGATTTGTTTGATGAATATCTTCAGTTTATTATTATTTCTTCTTTGTTTATTATACTATGGTTTAAAAAATTTTATTACTTAATTATTTATTTATTTTATTTTATTTTATTTTATTTTATTTTATTTTATTTATTTAATTATTTATTTATTTATTATTTTATTAATTTATTTATTTTATTTATTATTTACTTATTTTATTACATTTGATTGAGCTTATTATATATAACTTTTAATTTGTTATTTTATATTTATTTTCATTTTATTCATTTATTATACATTATATTTATTAAATAATTTATATTCTTTATTGAATTTATTATATATATTTGCTGTTTTGCTCATTTTATTTTAATAATTTGTGTATTATTTTACTTTGTTTATTACTTAGGTTTATTTAATTAATTAATATCCTGTTTATTTAAATATAATTGGTTTTGTTTTATTTTATTTATTCCATTTATTGTAGCGTCAGCGAAAATAAAAAATATCACGTATTGCTAAAGTGGAAATATGTTTTCCTTTTTACAAAATAATTTTACGATTAATTATCAATAGCTTGTTAAAATTAAACTCCTTGTTTGTAACAACAAACGTTTTCGTGCATTGAGAGGCGCAATGTGTTTTTGAATTCCCGCCTGCAATTAGTTGCAATTTCTCGCGAGACGCTTTAGCTATGGGATACCTTCAAAGCTAGTTTTTTCTTTAAAGCTTGCATTTTTCTCGCGAGTAGAATTTGCTTTAAAGCTCAAGCTTCGCTTTAAAGCTCTAGCAAGCCATGGGAATGTACCTTTACAGACACATTGTGACAGCATGGCTGTCCGGATGTTTGCGATAGCCCAATTGGTAGAGGCGTCGACCATGACAGTCGAGGTTCCTTGTTCGAATCCAGACCGAATTTTTCAATGAAAAATCATTACCTGATGTCTGGAGATCATCTCCAGTATATAATTATTAAGTACCGAAAGGTTCTTTATGCTTTGCACATGTCCGACCGACCGTCCGTCCGTCCGTAACTCGATTTTCTCGGAAAGTATGAAAGATTTAAAAAAATCTGTTTTCACCGATAAATATGGGAAAGAGCACGGAAAGGTTCGAAGATGGCCAAAATTCGATACAAAGGCACGCACTCTAATGGTACCCCTTAGAAATTTTCAATGCTAACATATCGTAAGTAACATATCAAACCACTCGTAACGACGAGCCATGAAAGAATGGAACGTCACCTTACTTCTAAAACCTCGTAAGCCCGAATTTTTCAGAAATTGTTCATTATGGAAGCCTTCTTCGATGTAATAAAGCCTCGTAAGTCTAGAGTTTACATGAATTATACAAATGAAAAGGAAAAAAAAAAACAGTTAAAAAGTAATATGCAATATCAAAGAAGTTTTTATGTTCTCCTGAAAAATTTGTTAAATCCTAAAAGAGGTTTTAGAAGTAAGGTGACGATAACGTTGTTCACAAAGGTGGTCGAAATGGTTCACTGGCACTTGTTCTTAAGTAGCCATTTTTTCCTATAGAAATTTTCAAAGGCTAAAGTATGACATGTAGTACATCAAAGAACTTGTAACGACGAGTCATGAATGAATATAACGAATATAAATAAGTTCGAGATAGTCGAAACTGGTTCAGTTGTACGTGATCAAATGACAGCATGAAAGTATCATTGGAAATTGTCAATGCGAAAACATGAGGTGTAATAAATCACTCAATTTCTAGCTACTAATCAAGAATAAATATCCTGTGTAACAGTTAGCAGTGATGCAATATTGGTTCTCTACATCCGTTAACAAGTTGTGTCGCCATTGTTGCCCTCATTGATCTTAGGCCTATTGATAATAATAATAATCATCAGGTAATTGCTGTTAGGCCTAATGTTAATAACTGCTAATAATTATTGTTGGCTGACTTATTATCAATAATTAATTGCCTAGTGCAAATAGCTGTTAGGCCTAAAGTTATCAATAGGTGATTCTTATTAGGCAACCAGTATCAAAATCTAATTGCTACAAATAGCAAGTAAGGGTTAGGCCCAATCTTAACAAAAGCAAATTGTCATCAGCCGTAATGTATTAACAGCTAATTGTTATCAATAATAAGTACTTGTTGTTAGGCCTACAGTTATCAAAAGCTAATGGCTATCAAAAGCAAACTGCTGTTAGGCTAAAAATTAACATCTAATTGTTGTCAATAGCAATTTAACTCTTAGGCCTAACTAATGTTAACAGTTAATTGTTGTTAGGCTAAAGTTATCAAAAGCAAATTGTCATTAGGCCTAAAATATCAACAGCTAATTGTGTTCAATAGCAAGTAATGTTAGGCCTAACTAATGTTATCAACAGCTAATTGTTGTTAGGCCTAACTAATGTTAATAAGAGCTGATTGTTGTTAGCCGGCCAGGCGGCCAAGAGGGTTAGGGCGTAGGCTTTGTAGTTCTCGAATCCCACCATGGGCATGGATGTTTGTGTTTGTTCGGGCTGCGTACAGATATAACTTGTGTAAAAGGCGCAAAATGACCTTGGTAGTCGACGCCAAAAAAAAAAAATAATAATAATAATTGTTGTTAGGCCTAACAAATGTTATCAACAGCTAATTGTTGTTAGGCCTAAAGTTATCAAAAGTTAATGACTATCAAAAGGAAATTGCAGTTAGGCCTAATAAATTAACATCTAATTGTTTTTAATAGCAATTAATTCTTAGGCCTAACTAATGTTATGAACAGCTTTGTTATTAGGCCTAAAGTTATCAAAAGCTAATTGCCATCCAGAGCAAAATGCTATTAGGCCTAATGTTATTGAAAGGTAATTTCTAGCCAATAATGACTGGATCAAGCCTTCTATGAGCACATTAACACAGGCACATGGCTAAATACCTGCCTGGAAAATAATTGCTGCAAAATATTGGTAATTACAAATTTGAAATTATATTTAATTTTTTAATTTGATGTACAGGGTGATTCAAAAAGTTGTCTGGCATTTCAAAATTTTACTATGTATTTATTTTATAATATAAACTAACCAGACTGGGTTTAAAATGCAGGAAAAATCAAACATTTATAACATTTTCGCAATTAGAGACTGTGCTGGAGATAAAAGTAAAAATGGCGGCTTTGCATTAAACGTCTCGCTAGTATAAGCGAGAACCGAAAATTTCAAAGGCGAGAGCGGAAAAACAGTTTCTCGCTCCGATCAAATCCAGTTTGATGCTTTACGTTCTAGCAGGAGTTCTCGCTTGAAATTCTGGGTTAGAAATGAACATGGTGGCCACATTAATTACGTAGTCATTTTAACTATAGGCCTAACATTAATTAGCCATTTTAAACTATAGGCCTAATATTAAATAGCCATTTTTAACTATAGGCCTGATATTATTTAGCCATTTTTAACTATAGGCCTAACATTAATTAGCCATTTTTAACAATAGGCCTAAAATTAATTAGCCATTTTTAACAATAGGCCTAACATTATATAGTTATTTTAACTATAGGCCTAACATTAATCAGCCAATTTTAACAATAGGCCTAACATTAATTAGCCATTTTTAACAATAGGCCTAACATTAAATAGCCATTTTTAACTTTAGGCCTAACATTATTTAGCCATTTTTATTAAAAGGCCTAACATTAATTAGCCATTTTTAACAATAGGCGTAACATTAATTAGCCATTTTTAAATATAGGCCTAATATTATTGAGCCATTTTTAACTTTAGGCCTAACATTAATTAGCAATTTTTAAATATAGGCCTAACATTAATTAGCCATTTTAACTATAGGCCTAACATTAATGAGCCATTTTTAACAATCGCCTTAACATTAATTAGTCTCATTTTACAATAGGCCTAACAGCACTGAATTTTAAAACGAAATGAGCACGTGCATCGACAAAACTTCATAATTGGCACGTGCTCCAGGCTGCCATCAACAATGCTTACGTTATAAATAAAAAGTAACACTGTATTCACGTATGACTCGTCGGTACGAAACGTTTGATATATTATTTGCCCTAAGTTCATATTCTTAACATTAGTGCACGTGCCTGATGTGGGGCCCACGACAGCTCATCAAAAGTTGATATATCGCAGTTGATTTCTTCCATTTTCACGTTATTTGCCAGCCAGACACATAAAGATATTAATTATGGTTGTATTCTTATATATAGCTTTAGCTAAAGCTCGTAATATCGGCTCAGTTTAGTACTTTTGGGGGTCATTTTCTCGAATTTAGCATTTCGAAAATCGAAAAGAATGTCATATTCTTCTCGTGCTGGTCATTCCCGTTCGAATGACATATTACATGTCTACACTGCCAATAAAAAAATGTAATAGGGGTGTTTGGGGCCTCAATAGTCACGTGACTGTTAGACCGATTTCAATCACAAACTAATCAGGTGAGCTCAGGAAGGGTCTCTATCGAATAGCGAAAGCAGAATTTGAAAAAGTTAAATCATTCTTGAGTAATCGTCGAACATACAGACAGACGGACAGACAGACAGACAGACAGTCAGACACACACACAAACAGAGGACAAGAAATATATGCTTTTCAGCATATAATAAAGAAACTAAGGGCCAGTTCACTCTACTTTCTCAGGTGAGTATTCTCAACTGAGTTTTCAGCAACAATGGAGTTGTATTGTTGAGATGAGGGAAAATTTGGTTACAACAATGTCACGGTGTTGTTGCTGAACACTCAGTTGAGAAGTCTCAGCTGAGAAAGTAGATAATGAGCCGGCCCTTAGTCTCTCGCATAAACCTCTTTCATTGTTATACAGGGTATTTTTGAATTGAGTACAGATTTTTTGGGAGATGATAGAAGAGGTCCTTAGAAGTATTTTTTGTCATATGAACATGGG
>JAHWFO010031727.1:0-43429 GCA_023313115.1 Rhysida immarginata
TCCTAGAAAGAAAGCCTGTGCACTGAAAATTCATACATTGTTACATGATCATAAGAAGTCGGAGTGGTCCTTTTGGGAAGGGATGTTAACAAGCAGGTTGTCATCACACTTCACTTGGTCATAGTCACTTTTAATCACTTTCATGTCATCTCATTCAAATCACCATATTCACTTCATCCCAGAATCATTTTGTCACTTAGTCGACTCAACACATTCACTTCGTCACTGGAACGTTTTCTCACTCAGGAGAAGCGGCAACTCAACTCGTCCCAGAATCATTTTGTCACTTAGGATGCTGCGTTTCAGAGGATTTTTATATAGGATGCTACTGAAAGAAGTCATAGGTTAAAGGAGCAAATTAAATAGTACTCGATAGATTATAGAGATATCATTACTATGCATTAGACACTTTGTTATTAATGCTAATTCTCAATTACTCATACATGTACATGGCTTTGTTATTACCTTGTTTTTATGCTCGAAGGTTAATATGCATCTGCAGAATTTGTGATTTGATGCTGTTGGCTCCCTAGGTAAAAAACCGAGTTCAAATTAAGAACTATCTTCAAGGAAGTTGATGTGATCATCGCCTATAAAAATCCGAATATACTGAAGAACTTCTTAGGTAAAACCAAAGATAAAATTCCACCATTGCTCCAACCAGGGATATATGAAATAGCGTGTGGCAAATGTCCGATGGTCTACCGTGGGGCAAGTTGCAGGAATGTTCTTACAAGATTTAAAGAGCACAAGGCCAATGCCAGGTACGGACGCCCTGAAAAATCTGCGGTGGCTAAGCACATGCTTGAGATGGGACACGAGGTACTACTTAAGGATTGTAGATTAATTAGAAGTGTAAAAAATCGGAATGCATTTGATGCCTTTGAATCATTGGAAATTGCTAAGAAGAACCCAGATTTATTATTAAATGGAGATGCAGGCCCCATTGGAGATTCAACATTGATAAAATCGTTGAAGGTTTTTGGTTGCTGATGTATTTTTCTCTTTTGTATAAATGGGAAGGGGTTTTTGGTCGATTTATCGATTTTTATGTTATTTTGCTTTGTTTGGCGGCCTGGGTATTTCTCCTAGGTCCGCGTTTTTGTAAGAAGAGACTCCCGGTTCCTGCATTGGCTGTGAACTTTGCTTGTGAACAGCAATTGGAGGGCTGGGAGTCTGTTCCACTGTAAATTGTACTGACGAACTGTTCTGATTATCATTTTGACATTGAATAATGAACCCAAAGGGTTCGAAATACGTATATGTCGATTAAATAATTTTGTGGACTAGAGTTGTTAATTTATTTATTATTAAATAAACTCTCGTCAAGTTTATTTGGGATCTAAAATCATCGCATGATAACAGTCGCTCAGTGTACTTGCAGAGCTGTAATGTCTAATAAGAACATGGAAACCTATAAAAATGTACAGATGGTTGACATTTTTTGGTGTTGGAGCAACCATAAAAACAGCAGTTCTTCTGACTTTTTTTCCATTCAATAAAAAAAACAAAAAAACAAAAAAAAACCAACAAAAGAACAGTCCGCAAAACAATTTAGAAAGCAGTCATGAACAGAGCCAATGGAAACAACTCACACCAAAAATGATAATTCTTTTCACGAGATGGTGCTGCCGTTCAAAATAAGAACTCTGCATGGACCAATAGAGAAAGTAAATAATTCATTAGGCACATCCATTAGGTCTATCTTTCTATTCAATATCAATGTCAAGAAAATATATCTGAAAACTGATTTTCATATGTATTCAAAATAAATTAATTAAAGAAGCAAAATGCACCATGAAATTGAAACAAAGCAAGTTGAAATCAGCAATCCTGGGAGAAAAAATAATCAAATCGATACAGAGTGCATATATTAATTAATACATGAAACCATAGCTGAATAATGAAATTAGTAGCAGAAAAGATAACATTAATCTTGTATTTTTTGGAATGTAATACACACCTCTCTCCTGAGTTAAGCCCCCCTCCCCCCACAAAAAAAGAAAAAACTGTATTTTCATTGTTTTATTATCAGAATATTAAATAATACATTATTTACATTTTATAATACCAAGTAATAATGATTTTTTAACTTTTATTTTATATTTCCTGCGTATTATATTCCGTAAATTATGAAAAACCAAACATGACAGTTTCACTTTGGGAGAGGAAAAAAAGTGTAAAAATTCCAGATTGATTTTTAAAGAAATTAATATTGTTTAATATTATATTAGTTTTTATAAAATTATAATTATATAAGATAAACATTAATATAGAAATGTTCTTATAAGTTCTCTGTATTGTCCTTATTGATGAAGTTGATGGAAGCCTTGCAGTACATAGCAGGAAGGAAATCACAGAGAATTCTGGCTGGGTGCCTTTTGGCTTTTTCGACGATCACATATATTTAATAACATAAAATGGTATATTTATTCTGACTGACCTACATACTACCAGTAAAATCTGACATATGGCTTGAACCTTCTATAGAACCTTTATAGAACAATCTGTGAGGAAGAAACTTGTGATTTGTAAAAACTAATGACATTCCAAAAGTGATTTTATCTACAACCATGTTGAATCATCCTTGGCCAAAAAATGCTATGTAATATCAAGGGTGATTAAATAATTAATATCGTCCTTGGCAGCTCAGTGGTTGCGTGATCGCCTCTGATGCCCGATGATGCCGGCCGAGGACGAGGATTTTTTCAGGGGGAAAATCCTGAGATCACACACTTCCTTTGGAAGGGAAGTAAGGTCGTTGGTCCCGTGTAGTCGTTTGCCGGCTGCACGTTAAAGAACCCTTGCAAGGCAAAATTTGCAGCCCCTATAACGCCATCCTGAAATAACCATAGCATTTGAAAAGGACGTTAATACCAAACAACAGATAAATAATTATTTTCAACATTATGATAATGGTTTGGGGGAAGGTCCAGATACCTGCATGTGTCAAGCATCTTAGATCATTGGCTATGTCCACTGGCAATGATGTTGCATGCCAAATGACAGCAAGTTTTTTGTCAGTTCCTTCATGAGCTAGTTCCCTCATGCAGGGGGATGCAGGCTGAAAAAAGTTGAACGTCAGTTCCTACTAATGCCTGTACAACAGTTGCTCGAATTTAGATTGAAAACCACTGACAGAAGTCACCATAACAGGAGTAATAGATTGCCTTATCCAACTATTTTGCAGCATTATTGCACTAGAAGATGTAGACGAAGAAGAAAAGTAGATTAGTACTCTGTTCATTGGTTATCAGATAAGTGCCTGGACTTGGAGGACAAGCAGGCAAAATCAGTCCATTATGAATGTTAATAGCAGCTCAAATGAGAAGTCTACATAAGGCAAATATCCAGTTTATTCCTCTAGTAGATGCCTATGAGCATTTGCTTTCCTCAAACGATGCTTATAGAAGAAGATGGTCATTTTCTAAATACCAATATTCACCTCTTTCCAGACAATAATCCTGCCAGTCTTCCTGTAGCATGGACCTTGCTCAAACTGGACCTGAACAAACACGATGCTGAAGGTAGATCTTGTGAATATCACTTTGCAATCACATCACCAATGATACCATCTACAAAAGGTGTCTTTAATAACCAGTTATCAGCAAACAAATCCAACAGAATTAGCAGAGTGGTTTGACCACATGTTTCAAATGGGTAAAAACTGACTACCACAAACTAAACCTGGTCTCACCCTAACCTGACAGTACTGAAGTTCCAAATGAAAGAAAAATGTATTTTGTACTATTTAAATAATAAAGATTATTGCATTTTATTGTTTTATGTTAATTTTTCTTAAAGATAGAGGATATATTAATTTAAAAAATAATAATAAATAGTGCTTGTGCATTTGAACAGGCGACTTTTTTGCGCTTCTTGTAATTTTTCTTGTTCGTATTCATTTATAATGGATTCACCAGCATCCCCTATGCGATATTATGTCGCTGAAAAGTTCTGTCAACCAATGTGTACAGGAGTCTTAATTCGAATCCATTAATCAAATTATTAAAAAAAAAAATTAAGAATTAGCCCAATGTCACCTCCATCCACAGAGTAGAAAAACCAGCTGCTGGAACTTCAATTTTAACAGAGGAAATCTCAAACGGTTCATTATCCGAACCATGTTTATATGAATTATTTTTTTTTATCTCGCTGTGGGGAATCACCACCAGAAGTTTGTGGCAGATACACCCTGTATAAACTGTTGACTCTACTTGTGTCAAGGGGAAGATTTTTCTGTACTCAATAATTCTTTATTCATTCTGGAATGTCACAGTTTATTCTGCACTTAGTTCTGTTTTTGAAATTTGATACAAAGAAAATAAAGAAGAAAAAGAGAAAAAAATTAACAGATCATATTATATAGCTTGAAAAAATATTTCCTCAGCAGAGGATACAATTCATTGTTATTATTTATTTATTTATTTATTTATTTATTTATTTATTTATTTATTTATTATAAGATTCCTCCTAAATATAAAACGATCAAAAATAATAAAAAGTTTTATGTATTAGTCAATGCAACAAACAAATAAACAGTCAATATATATACTCATTAGTCCCTGGAAAGCAGTATATGAATTGTTGGTCACACTTCAATGTTCCTGTTATTGAATGCCCACAAAAGTTTAACTAGACTGAACTAATGGAAGACTTGGTCATGAGATCAATGACTATTCCAGTAATCCAACAGTTTTTGATTAATTAACATTGTCTTGAAAATCTGCACCACTCAAATTGTCAACAAGTTAAAATTATTGATGATACCCTTTCAAAATGATGTGATGATCAAAATAAAAATAAATAAAATATGGACACAGTAAAATAAAATTCTGAATTTTATGTTTAGATGTCCAATTTTCAGGGATCAGCAAAGATCATGGTAGGGCATCAAAAAAGACTTTGTAGACTCAAATATATAATGTGTTTAATCTAAAATAAACATTAACATTTTCACTATTAATTCAATATAATTTTCCCTCATTATCTCAAAACATTTCCATGGAAAACCACACAGCCGAATTTTGACTTTGTGTGAATAACAATTTAAATACATTAGAGAGTTAAGATTTTTTTCATTATGAGAAATTTTCGAACAAAGACGAAGAAATTTGGCTTCACTTCTGTTAAAATTAGACGATTCTCTTGCGTTACGAAAAAAAAAAAATCATGAAAAAATTTTTCAATCTCCTTGGCAAGTCTCTGTTGTGTACGAGATATTTGAGCATGTGCAGTTTGTGCGTTTCTGATGTTAGAGGTGCCAATATGTGGCTTAACTCCACAAATATACCATTTTATCTTGTATTACTCTCACAGTACTTTTACAATATTAACTTAAAAATCTTGATTTAAAATAAACCCTCAAAAACCTCTTAATCTTGGAATTTTTTTTCTACTCCCATAAAATTCGAGATATCGAGGTTCGACTGTATTTAGAAGAATATTTTATCATATGAATTAGCAACATAATTTAAAAATATCCAATCATAGTTTAATTATTCCTTTAAGTAAATAATTAGCAATTTATTGCTGAGCCAGCTCAGAGTTAGTTCATTGTTGCTTCACAAACACAAACACATCCACGGATGGTTAGAAATTTTATTTAATATATTTCTATTTCAGAATTTCTCACTGGAATAACAGTCTTTTTCTTGGTTAGGACTGTCAGACTAACCAGTTAGGTGTAAGAGCCACTATGTGGCGTTTTCGACCGTGTTAAAATGACACAGCAGTTTTCTCACCGGGATTTATGACCGATCAATGGCTAACTCATTCTCACCGGTTAGAGTTTTTGACTTCAGCCATTGTTAAAACTGTTATCTGTAACTCAACTGAAGGAAATATTGGATTTCAAGATTAATTGGCTATTTTAATGAAGTAAGTCGCATCAAATATATCATTACATCCATAAATTCAGTTCATAGATGATTGCTTAGGAATTTTTTCATTTTCATATCTGTTTAATGGCTGCTGATTAGGAGGTTATTACTTCTTGAAAACGTTTGTTTGTTTTTCTATATTATTTATAATTTGTTTTATATAGTGATTTGAATATGGCCCTATTTTACCAATAACATTAAACAAACAGCCAGCTGGCTCGATTAAATTTATTACAGAAGCTGTAATTTCAATTATAGACTGAAGAACTATCTTTCTAATTCCCCTACTAACCTAGTTTTGTTTAGTTTTACTTGTGTTTCATACATTGTTTAATCTATAGTTCTGCCAGGGACCTAACATGTTGGCCATGTGCCATACTGGCCCTGGCTGGATTCTGTAATAATCTTTCCTATAAATAAATAGAAGATATTGGCAGAAATAAATAAATAAATAAATAAGTTATTCAAAAAATACATTGGCACTAATACCAATCACATGATGGGTTAGCTTATAAGCAGCAGTGAAAGGAGGTTCCCCTCACATCATCACATATTTCTCCTTCAGGTTTTTTAAGAGTTACTGTGTGAGTACTTGGATAAAATTTTGAATAAAGAAAAATTCTAAAAAAAAATAATGGTAGCTTCAAAATTCAAAATAAAAGTTATCTCTAGCATGGAATGGATGATGTGGTAGCACCCTACATCATGTACGGTAGTTGATCCGATTAACATCATCAAAAGTCCATGAACGTGATAACGAATGTACCAAGAGAGAAAGCACTGAAAAGAGTAAAATGAACTTGCAAAAGTTTCAGAAAATTTTTGTACTATTGAGAAATTCTATCAACAACTCTTGGACTTTGATCTTGAAAGAAACATGCCAAATGTGTTAAATGATTGATTGATCATGCACAGTGCCAGTAGATAGAGTTGTCTCTTCTTCATGTACAAGGTGTACACAAATGATTGCCCACTTTTATTGTAGGTGTATTACAGGGTTCATACATTTTTTTCATGAAAAAAAATAAGAAGCCAAAAACAAAATTTAAGCACCTTTAGCATAATTAATTTATGTATTATCAGGCAAGTCCGTCTTACATGAATGCATGTGTTCATTAAATAGATCCAATAGGCAAAGTTGAAAAGAAAAAGAGACAAGAATATTTAAAAGATTTTATAACATATTTACATATATTTTTTTGATTTTCTTTACAGGGTGTAAATTAAATGTTTATTCCTAAGGACAAAATAAGATGAAGTATTTTTAGAAGTTTTTTTAATAGACTGCATATGTTTCAAGAAAAAAACTTTGAAATGTGATGACATTAAGTTTCGTTTGCAACATATGGGCCAATAACTCTGCATCTATGCCAGCTATCTCCACGAAAATGGATGGCTTCAATTGGGAAGTTAACAGCTCATTAATAGTTTCAATTTATGCGCATGTATGTCGATTAGTTTCAGAGATAGGCGCTCAATGCGGAACTTAGTTCATATCACAGCATTAGAAATAAAGAAATTCATATCACTTTATTGGCAATATGGTCAGTGGACTAAGTCCCGCATAGAGCGCCTATCTCCGAAACTAAAGGACGTCCATGTACATACGAGGGTAGCCCAGAAAATAATGCACCACAATTTTTTTCTTCAATAATTATTTATTGAACACAATGAAACTTATACAGGAAAGAATGAGGTTTCTTCTACACTCCCTATTTTTCCACATAATTTCCGTCCCCTTCTATGGCCTTCCTCCAGCGAGACACAAGGGCGTGTATGCCCTGTCGGTACCAGTCCTTGTTCGGTTCACGCAGCCATGTCTTCACTGTGCGAATCAACTCTTCGTCATCCTCAAAATGTCTTCCACAAATGGCATTCTTCAATGGCCCAAACAAGTGAAAGTCTGAGGGTGCTAGGTCAGGGTAGGATGTCCAACCCTGTTTCGTGATGTGTTCCGACATCCTCAAACAATCAAAAATATTACGGTATTCTGGGCAAACAATCAGCTGGGTTGTTATGGCGTCCAAGTCACTGGAAGTGCTTCTTGAGTTTGGTTAATGTGTTCACATATGCCTCAGAATTAATGGTGCTGCCTCTCGGCATCACATCAAGGAGTATGACGCCATCACAGTCCCAAAATACAGTTATCATGACCTTACCAGCAGAAGCAGTTGCTTTGAGCTTTTTCTTCTGTGGAGAGTGCGGATGATGCCATTCCATCGACTGTCATTTTGTTTTGGGCTCAAAATTGTGCACCAGGTTTCATCAGCTGTCACAATCTGGAACAAGAAGGCTTCCCCCTCAGCTTCAAAACGTTGCAGCAACTCAGAAGAAATGTTTTTTCTCAGAGCTTTGTGTTCCTCTGTAAGACAGCACGGAACCCATCGTGAACATGTTTTTGTGTAATCAAGAGTATGGAATGATTTCACCCACACTTCCTTTGCTGATTGACAGCTCCAGCGCCAACTGCAGAGTCGTTCTGCGTCGGTCCTGACGAATGAGTGAATCAGCACGCTGCATCTTGTCATGTGTGAAAGCCAAGGATGGCCGTCCCGACCGCAGCAAATTTTGGAGCTCCGCCGAACCGCTTTCTGATAGCCTCATCCTCTGTGCCCAGCGACTAACCATACTTCTGTCGACCGCTGATGCTCCATAAACTGCACATAAGCGTTTGTGAAGGTTTCCAATGGTTTCTTGCTCCGCAGTGAGAAATTCAATGACGACATGCTGCTTGTAACGTACATCACTTAAAGACAACATGTTGTTCCATTGCTGCAAGTATGCTATTTGTCGGAAGAAATGGAAACTTTGCGCGCGCACTCCGAAAACTTCAAAGAATGCATATCTCAAGTTTTGCATTCGTACCATTGTTGGGGACAGAGAAAAAATCGTGGTGCATTACTTTCTGGACTACCCTCGTATAAATAATAATAATTATAAACTGGAGATGCTCTCCAAGCATAGGTAATGATTTTTCCTTCCATTTTTCAATCAAAAAATCATTACCTATGCTTGGAGAGCATTTCCAGTTAATAATTACTATTATTTACTTGTGAGTTCATCAACTTTCTGATGGATTGGAGTGGAGAAATTCTCGATCTGCAGGCCAGGTTCCCGTCTCCCATTGGGCTTTCAACCGTGACAACTTGGTTGTCTTTAAGACACCTTGAGACAGCTTGGCTGTCCGGGTGTCTGCGATAGCCCAACTGGTAGAGGCATCGGCCATGATAGTCGAGGTTCCTGGTTCGAATCCAGGTTGCAGAATTTTTCCTTCCATTTTGCAATCGAAAAATCACTACCCTCGTATATTTGAACAATTAACGGGCTATGTACTCCCCGTAAGCTGCCAATTTTCGTGGAGATAGCTGGCATAGAAGCAGAGTTATTAGCCCATGTGTTGCCAACAAAACTTGGCATCACATTTCAGTCATTTTTTCTCGAAACGTATGCAGCCTATTAAAAATCTTCCAAGAACATTTTCATCTTATTTTTTCCTTAGGAAACCATCCTCCAAGTAGCATCCAATATTTAATTTACATCCTGTATATCCATTATTGCCTATAACCAGTCATTTTCTATACAGGGTGTTTCATAATTGGTGTCCCGTCTTTAGGTCCAAATAACGGCTCAAGGGGAACAGGTGGGGGGAAAATGAATATTGATTATTTGGTTTTAATGTCCCCTAATTCAGAATAAAAACATTTCGTGTCCCTGGGGGTGAAGGGGTAAATTTTGAAAATTTTAATTTTGTAGGGGTAGGGGTTAGACCCCATGTGTTATTAAGAAAGTCTTTTTTTTTTTTTTTTTGCTTTGTCATTTTTTTTATTTTAATTATCTTATTTAATCATCCTGGAGATATACCCTCCTATTGGATGGTCACCAATGATGTACCATATATACTCGATGTATTGTTGCAAAATTTATGACCAAAAACAGCCCTGAAAAGCGAATGCAGTAATAAACTGGCCCAATAAAAGTTTCAAATCAAAAAACGTGAACATTATTCATAGTAAGCAATTTTTCTTGTTCCTGATTGGCGTATTGCAATTAAATACTAAAGTGTCCTCTTTAATACAACTTTTACTATTCATAAGATAATCCACCAATGGACAATGAGAATACGCACGTGGGTAGCGATCAAAAATATTATGATATTAAAAGCCAAGCAATCCAGAGTCGAAAAGAGTGTAATGGTAAGAACTACAGGACACGAAAAGCTCACTTCACATGTTTTTAGATGATCATTTTTGAATTTTTTGTATGACGAGAGTGTAAATTTTTGCCTGTGGTATTACATCGGATTAATCAATTTTATACGATATATCACAAGCTAACAACTTATAACATTCATGCTTTTATGTTTCTCAGGAAGTGCTTCAATTTATGCATTTGGTTTAAAAAATAAGCAACTTTAATAAATTTTTTTTAAGGTCTTAAAAAAGGGTTTCAAAAATAAGCACTTTTTAAGGTTTTTAAGCACTGTATGAACTCTGGTATTATTTAACATATCACCAAGAAACTTTGCAAATACATAGAGCTTACACACAATGCCTGGCAGATCTATGTTTCTGCTTGCGGCTGCTAGAGGCAGCCACAAAATTGATGGAATTGTAGTGTTGGAAATGATGATCAAGAAAGCTGCCATAGCCTCACGCTCCCCTGACTTAACCCCTTGTGACTTGTTTGCATGGGAGTATAAGATGGACTTAGTGTTTGAGCCTCTATTACCGGCTGATCTGCCATTACCTGGCTCTTATCACCAATCTTTTGCTCAAATTGACAGAGACATGCTTCATTGATTACAGATTTTACATCTGTACAGTCATTAACCCGGCGTCACTCGCGCCAAATTTTATAACAGCACTACCCGCGCTGCGGTGTTTACACCGCACTTTTTAAAAGTGATTTTATTTGATAAAAAAAAAGAACTTAGTGAGATAAAATAACATAAAATGTTATTTATTATACTTTTATAAATTTCTTTATGCCAAAATTCTTCATTCATCATCATAAATCATCATTACTAATCACATCATCGCGGAGAATGCATCACTTGCGCCAAATTTTATAACAGCACTACCCACGCTGCAGTGTTTACACCGCACTTTTTAAAAGTAATTTTATTTGATAAAAAAAGAACTCAGTGCAATTTTATTTGATAACTCAAGATATTGCAGATTATGACCACTTTTACAAATTAGAAGAAAATAATAAAATTAAGTGATTTTAAAGAAATCATGCTTATGTCAAAAATTTCTTACATGATTACTCGCGCAGCGGTGTTTGCACCGCAAAGTGAAACCAAGCGTGGAAAACATAGCTTTAATCTTCACTTTCGATAAAATGAATGAGATCAACACCGGCGCTATCTGTTGCCAATAAGTTGTACTTGAAATACATGGAAGTCATCACAAGGTAGCGCCTCTGTATGATGAGCTATATCAAAAAAATCAAAAAGTGCGGTGTAAACACCGCTCGCGCGAGTGACGCCGGGTTAAAGAGGCACATTATCGAGCATTTGCAACATGGCAAAAACTTGAGATTTGATCTACGTACTTGTAAAGTTGTGATGATACGTTAAATAATACACCTACAATAAAATCATGAAGCCGGGCAATCATTTTGTACACCCTGTACTTTAGATAATTTTTTTCAGAAGAACACGTTAAATTTTGTACATTTATAATTTTTAATATTTTATCTTGCTTTATCTTACTTTTACGTAGGTAGTTAAAGAGAAAACATATGAAGTGCCGAAAGTCAAGGGAGCATCATATGCAAATTTTCAAGTATCTCTTGCATCACAAAAAGGTGTACAACCCAAAAATGAAAATAAAAGTAATCAATTACCTGTGGATATGAAATCAGCAAAAACACCAGAAGCCACCGCTTTTCCACAACAAGGTTTTATTACTAAGAATGCGTATTCATGGTAATGAAACCTTGTGGAAAAGCGGTGGCTTCTGGTGATTTTGCTGTGTACAACCCAGCTGCAAAAACATACAATCACTAGACAATTTCAATACATATTTATTTTTGATGTCATTTTGCTCAAAAATGAACAGGAAAATATGAACTGAAAAGAATGCAATAGATTTCAGATATGTAGAAATCTTTTTTAAAAAAAATCAACAAAATTCATCCATTCATATTGTTACAACAAAACATTAAACATAATTTAGTCCTTCAAAAACATCCAATCAGCAAGACTGCAGTTTCAAAAATTTCCACTTTTAGCAAAAATTACTGCAAGCAAACGATTTGGGAGCTATCTATCTTGTACAGAGGGTAGATTATCGCAGAACGATAATCTGTGGCACTTACTCCTTCGAGGAAGTTATGCGCCATCCCAGTAACTAACGACTGCTACGAGATGACAGTAGCAGCCGGGACCGATGGCTTGACGTGCCCTCCAAAGCACGGGGGGTTCATGATGGAAGAGCTGCTGGCGGACAAACAAACCAGTGGCTTTCACCAGCACTGGTCATCAGCAAATGGGTCAGACTAAAGTCCCCCAACAGCTGTGCCCCAAATAGCCGTCCCACCCAGCAGTGGTCCTCAAGTCACTGGCTGTCTCCCAGCCAGCAGCTGGCCGCGCCTGAAGCTGCTTAACTCCATCGATCAGCAAGCCAACCGACGAGACAACCAAGCCATGGCCACCCCAACGATTTGGCATGCTGGAAATGAATTTCTCACATTTGCCAGTAGATATTTTTGCCCAGAGATTGGTCAGGGTAGCTTTTAATTCCTCTCAAGTCTGGTTTCTTTCGCCGGACCCCTTTTTTCAGAATGTGCCATAGATTTTCGATTGGTGATAAATCGGGGCTGTTTGGTGGCCAATTTTTAAGCAGTTCAACTTCATGAGCTTGAAACCACGCCATAGTTGTTCGAGCTCTGTGTGGTGCTGCTCCATCCTGTTGAAACACTGCATGACTTATGATTTAATTCTGCCAACAAAAGCAACAAACATTACTCCAATATATCCTGATAATTTTGAGCATTAACCATCCCTTGAATGAATTTAAATTGGCCAACTCCTCTTGCACTCATACAACCCCACACCATCAGTGTGTCAGGAAATTTGACACTTGTACTTAAGCATTCTGGCTTATATGTTTCATCTTTCTTACAAATAACACTGTGACCTTTTTCACCATAACAAACTGTAAATTTAGACTCATCAATGAAGATGACACTTTTCCATGTTTCTGAAGACCCTTGAATATGTTCTTTAGCCCTATTCAGCCTTTTTACCATTTGGAGACGTGACAGTAGAGGTTTGACTTTTGCAGTATAAAATCCGTAACCTTGTTCCTTCAGACGTCGCCTTGTAGTAGCATTTGACACATCTACTCCTGTTGTTTCACACGAGTCAATTGTGATTTTAGATGTGGTGACATGTTTGCCCTGTAATATTCTAAGAAGTTTGTCTTGCAGTTTTGATGTTTTTCTTGGTCGACCAGTTTGCGTAATTGTGGAAGAGTTTCTCGTTTCTCTCCAGTTTTTAATGATTTCAACAACTACTCTTGACATATAAAAGAGCCAAAACATTATGACCACCTACTCCATAACGTGTTGCGCCACCTTTGGCCTGCAAAACGGCTGCAACTCGCCTTGGCATGGATGCCACAAGTTCTTGGTAGATGGACTGGAGACAAGTTGTACCAAATGTCTAAGCAGCGGTCACGCAAAGTCGAGATATTCCAACATGGTGATATTTGAGCTCTGAGCTGCTGCTCCATGATATCCCAAGTGTGCTCTATAAGATTAAGATCCGGCGAGTTAGGTGGCCAGAACATTAATTGGATTTCATCATTATGCTCCTCGAACCACTCCAACACAATTCGAGCCTTGTGACATGGGGCATTGTCCTGCTGGAAGATTCCATTTCCAGTTGGGAAGACAGACACCATGTAAGGGTGCAACTGGTCCGCAATGATGTTCAGATAGTCCGCAGCTTTCATGGTCCGTTCCACCACAACTACGATCCCAAAGCTGCCCATGAGAGCGTCCCCCAAAGCATAATACCGCCACCACCAGCCTGCTGTACAGGGGGGAGCAACTCTTCATCTGGAAGTCAGCGTACCCTGACATGACCATCGACGTGATGAATAGGAAATCATGATTCATCCGACCAGGCAACTCTCTTCTACTTGTCCATGGTCCAGTCTCGATGTTCCCGGGCCCACTGTAGGCGTAGCTGACAATGACGCTTGGTCAACAGAGGCACATGAGTGGGACGTCTGCTGCGCAGTCCCATATCCAATAGTGTCTGCTGAACTGTGTGTTCCGGAAACACTTGCACTTGGGCCTGCATTGTATTGGGCTGTCAGCTGAGTCATTGTCTGGTGCCGATCTTACTTTACCAAGTGGGACAGTCTCCGACATCCTTTTTCTTTGATGACAAGTGGGCGTCCAACACCTTGGCATCTACTGCTGGTTTCACCGTCATTTTCCACTTTGCATAAATACTAACAACGGCAGATTGTGAACAATCTACCAGTTGTGCAATTTCAGAGATACTCGTTCTGAGTCTTCGGGCCATTACAATCTGCCCTCTATCAAATTCGCTTAGATCAGCAGCCTTTCCCATCACTCGCGAAATTAAGTGCAAGACTGTTTCCTTACCCTCTCCAGCAGCAGTTAAATGCCATTCCTACTTAATTATGTGCCCTCCACGTGATCCAGACGAGTTCGTTCACCAATGTGGGGATGGTCATAATGTTTTGGCTCTTCAGTGTATATCCAATTCAGTAGCTATTTTGCGAGTAGAATATTTCTGTAAGCGCTTGTCAACAATCAAATTGTGTATTCATTACTGGTTGTTTTACCTCGCCCCATTTTGTTGAATGAAAGTTTGCTGGTTAAGCTTACTGCAACATAAAAACACAAATTAAGTCTCAATCTAAAACTTCTAAAACTTTCCCATTTTTTTGAGGGGTGTTTGGAAATTTTTGAAACTGCAGTCTGGACGATTGGATATTTTTGAACGACTAAAATTATGTTTAATGTTTTGTTGTAACAATACGAGTGGATGAATTTTGTTACTCGCGATTTCTACATATCGGAAATCTATTGCTTTCTTTTCAGTTCATATTTTCCTGTTAATTTTTGAGAAAAATTACATTAAAACTAAAGGTTATTCAAATTGTCTAGTGATTGTATATTTTTGCAACTGGGTTATATAAATAGGTGGAGCAGCAACAGTGCTATCAATCTGACTATTAGCATTTGTCTGAAACATCTTATAACATGAATATGGCTACATGATGAGAATTATCAGATTTTATACATGGAATGGTAGTTGAAGCTAGACGGATGGGGCATTCCATTTCTGAAGTGGTGGGGGCATTCAACTTTCCTAGGTCCACGGTGTCAAGGGTATACAGAGAGTACCTCAGTTCAGGCATTACCTCTACCAAGGACAGCACAGTGGCCGATCATGGCTGCAAAACGTTCGAGCAGAAGGGTCCTACATAACAGAAACACATCACTACGCATCAATTAACAGCCACAATTAATGAAGGGTGCTCTAGAAAAATGTCTATGAAGTTAGTGCTGTGAAATTTGGCACTGATGGGATATGGTAGCAGAAGACCGGCAAAAGCAGGTTTACTCACACAGCACACTGTCAGAGGCAGCACCGCACCTGGGCTCGTGAACGTATTACTTGAACTTAGATGATTGGAAACACAGCTTGGTCAGATAAGTCACAATTCAATTTGGTGCAAGCTAATGGTAGAGTTGAGTATAGTGTAGACCAACATAAAAAGGAAGCCTGTGCACAGAAATTTCATAAATTGTTACATGATCATAAGAAGTCATGATTTAGGGTTTATTATTGATAGAAATACGATTAACAATAACTTCTTATGATGATGTAATAATGTATGATGTTTCAGTGCGCAGGGTTTCTTTGTAGGTGGTGCTGTGCAGACTCCATGAGGCCATGGACCCAAGTTGTCAGGAAAGCATTATGCAAGCTGGTGGTGGCTCCATCATGGGTTGAGGTTTGTTCACAATAGCAGGATTTGGGTCCTATAATCAAATTGGACTTACCATTGACTGGGAATCGTTATGTCCAGCTGCTTGGTGACCATTACCCTTCATGGTCTTCATGTACCCTAAGAACAACAGGTTGTTCTAGAATGACAGTGCGTTATATGATGGGCCAACATTACTCGTGATTGCTTTGAGAATCATTCTGAACAATTCCAATGAATGAATGGCCATCTAGATCACCAAACAAAACCCATCAAACAAATTTGGGATATTACTGAACAAGCCATTCTCACACAGGAGCCTGCATGGCTGAACATATCTTCAAAAGACTTCTACTGACTAGTAAATTCCATGTCATGGAGAGTTGCTACACTTTGTCAGTAAAAACGAGGTGCTACGCAATATTGAATCCCATGAATTTTGGCATTACTGTGTATACAGAGCGATTCTGAAAAGTGTGTATAACTGTAAGCAATGACAGATGACCAGAATGAACATTTTTTTTAATACAATGTGGGTCCAAATTTGAACGCTAACTGAGATATGAACAGAAATAAAAATGCCGCCACCAAGATCAACAAGTTAATAACTCAGGTTCTGCAATGCCTAGAATAATGAATTTTGGAGGCAGAATAGGGTACACGAAACTGTGTATACTGTTAAAATTTGATCATATTCCAACAAGTAGTTTCCGAGTTACGCATTCAAAATCGTAACAGTGCTCACATGCGAGTACTAACCAGCACGTGTTATGATATTGAGTGTTGGAATTCGATCAAACTTTAACGGTATAAGAGTTTTATGTACCCTATTATTCCTCCAAAATTAGGCATTCTAGGCATTGCAGAAGCTGAGTTATTAACTTGTTGATCTTGGTGGTGGCATTTTTATTTCTGTTCATATCTCAAATTCAGACCCATTCAAATTTGGACCCACGTCGTATTAAAAGAAAAAGTTCATTCTGGTCACCTTTGTCATTGCTTACAGTTATACACACTTTTTCAGAAATCACCCTGTATAAAAAAAAAAATTTTTTTGAAAATTTGCCGGATAAAATACAGTATTTTGTGTACAATGGGAGCACAAATTCTTTTTCTCACAAAGAAAATTAATAATAAAAAAAATATATACAGCGGTTGCACAAAATAATATAAACACCTTTGACTGTAGATGTTTTGTCGAATATTTAGAAAAATACTTGATGAATTATCCTAGAATTTCAGGGGTGTAAAGAGCATGTTGCACTTCAAATATTTCAGCAATGGTTTGTCCTGAAGGCAAATAGGGGACCAGGAACAAACTGAACAAAAAAATAATAATGTTTGAGACCAACCTGTAAAAAATAATGCTTGAAATGCATTGTAGCTGTAGCATATGATTATGAGGCTTCTTTTACTTATCTATGTTCATTTGTATAAGAATTGCATGTTTATTCATGGAGATATAAAAGATATGTGTAGACAAAAAAAAAAAAATATTGAAATTTTATGTTATGATTTTTGTTTATAATATGCAGGGTTTTCAACACAATGCAATACCATTTTCAGGAAACTTTGACAAACTACAGTAGAGATTAACACCCTGCAACCAGAATATTAAATATTTTAAACTTCATTAAATTGAAATTGAACATTTTTACTAAATAATATTTAACTGCGTATCTGCAAACATTACTAGATTGTCTTTTGCATAATTAATTAGCCAAAAGTATAGAGTTACTTTTATAAAAAGCCCAAACAATTATAGTGAAAATTCAGATAGAATGACTTGAATTTCAGTTGTTCTCAAAAATAAACAAAAGGATAACAGGTTTTCTCCAAATTTTTATTTTTGAACTGGACACCAGTATCAACTTCTCCTTATGCTGATATGAAGGCATATTGACCTCATATAGGCATACGGACATACTGAATTTTATATTATGATCTCTATCTCAAAAAGTTTTTAACTGATGGTATGGTAGGAGCTGAAGCAATATGGGTGGCACTGACATTGGTCATACTAAAAATGGTGCCAAAATGATAAGGTTTTGGACCTTTCTTTTTTGCTGAATCCTCCATTATAGGACCTGTTTATTTGGACATGTTGCAGTGCTATGTAGAGCCTCAATTAGAGGAGTACCAACTACGGGTAATTTTCCACAAGACAGTGCTCTGCCACATTGGTATTATCAGTTAGTGAATTCGTCGATTCAACGTTTCCCAACCAATGTTTTGGAAGAGATGGTCTTAAAGCGTGGCCCCACCTTCTCCAGACACAACACCCTTAGGCTTTTTCCTGTGGGGATATGTTAAGGATAAAGTATTTGCTACACCACTCCCCGATGTGAACACATTAAAGGCAAGAATAACGAATGTGAGATTGGCAGTGACAGAAGACATGCTGGCAAATACATGGTGATAAATCTAATATCGTCTAGATGTTCTCAAGAGATACAAAAGGTGGATATGTTGAAGTGTACTAACAAGGTGAAGAAAAACTTTGAGATAAAGATCATTACTACTAAAAACCGAACATGTCTACCTGACATAGGGTTTTTGTTTTTTTTTTTAATTTTTTTTATCAGGGAAAGACTTTGCATTTACCCATATGCATTTATATATTTCATCGGTTATCTTAATTTATTTACATACTTTTAATTACACACATACAGAAAGTGATTCAAAAAGACTGATGGAAAAAAAAAACAAAAATGTTTAAAAAATCAGTATAAAAAACAAAAAAACCTTTAAAAAAAAAAAAAAAAAAAAAGAAAAGAAAGAAAGAAAGAAAGAAAGAAAGGAAGAAAGAAAGGAAGGAAGAGAAAAAAATCGTATATGAAAGGCTGCAAATTATTGTCCATTTATAGAAATTTAGGTAAATGTCACTAGTGGTGATTGTATAGACATGTGTGCAAGATGGCAACATCAAAGCAGGAGAAATCATCTTGTGTGTGGGAATTTAAGCATACAGAGGTTGTTATGACTATGCACTATCACTTAGTACCAACTTCAATTAAGTGTGAACCACACAGAAATTGCATTGTGTGTTGGATGAAAGGGGTTGGGTCAAAGACCGTTGGATAGTATATGCAGTGTATGGACAAAGGCCAAGAAAATCAACTAGGTGGACTCGTACAGGTGCCACAATCCATACAGGTGGGGGTGGTTGTGGTCTGGTTGTCTCACTGATTGGTTTGCTGTTCAGTGAAATTAGGCATTCTTTGGTACAGGCAGCCACTGGTTGGGTGACAACTATGATCGAATTCAGTGTAAGTTGGCAATATGAAAAGTGTTACAGGTCAGTTCACAATTTTGCTTCAGTGTATCAATGCGCCTGAATGCTGCCCCCTAAAATGAGGCTTTCTTCATGGTCGCATCCTTCATGTTCAGTTGTTCATGGCAAATCATGTAATATATAATTTGCAATGTTAAAAATACAGTTTGACCAAATGCATTTGAAATTTCATTTTCAAATTGGTCATCAATATGATTCTGAGCTGAAAAGGGGAAAAAAATTTTTTTTATTCAAATGAAAGTTAAATTGTAATGTGGAATTGGAATCATCCTTCAAGCAATAATTAGTAGTCCTGAAAAGGACTGTTGCGTTGTGTGGCCTTGAAGAGGGGGTAAGCAGTTAGTGAAGAGCGCCTTCATGCTTCCAAAGGTTCGATGTCACTCAACTCATCCTTGGAGGATGACATGCCAACATCAACCATCAAGGTGTCTACTGCGGAATCTACTAGCCCATCCATTTCCCAAAACTTCTGTTCATGCTGCACATAGTTTTCCCAGTTTGCAGCAGTGATGCGAGCAATGCCTTCCTTTGCAAGTCAACCTACTTCATTCAAGGAGAAAATGGGGTTTTCTCTTGCAATGTATTGCTTCAGTTGGCTCCATACCATTTTTATGGGGTTTAGCTTGCAATGGTAAGGTGGCAAATGAAGGACAGTGTGGCCTGCTGCAGCTGCCAGTGTGTCTTTTTTGTAAGCATCGTATGCCTGTTTGGCTCTGTGGGATGGTTGGCACACAGCTTGCTGTAAACATGAAGCGCTACCCGTTTCTCGGCGCTCTTCAGTGGCTTCCCCCTCTTACGACAAAAATAACGCTCTGGTGAAGGCAAAAGCTCACCGCTTCCGACGGTTGACGAGAACAAGCATAACCAAGGGAATAGAGAAGCAGGAAGAAGAGAAATGTTGTAACGAAGTGGTGCCTGAGGAGCTGTAACGAATCACTTTTTTTGTACTTTAAAGGACAACTCTACGCAAAAAAATAGATTATAATTTTTTTACAAACTATCATGCTTTGATATAAATATAGCACATTTCCGTTAAAATTTTTAAATTTGGTCCATAATTTCAGTATAAGAAACTGCTTTGAAAAGCGAAAAACTGTGCTTTTGCACTCCATTTCCGCTGGCCATTTTTTCCAGAAGTGACATAGTTTGAGGCAAACGAGGCCCACGAAAAAGACACGCCCCGACGCAGAAAAGTCACCTGATCATTGTTCGAAAGGCCGTGATGCGAAAAAGTCACCTGACCAACAATCCAACCTTCATTGTTTTCAACAAATGAAAAAATATTGATTGTTAAAATACAAGATGGCAACAATGAAGATTATATTGTTATTGAAACTACACTGTTATTCGGATTACATTATGCTACATTATGTTACATTACAATTACGCTTGACTATGTCACGGCCACACCCAAGATGGATGCGTACCTATTTCAAAACACGCTCATTATTTTCATTTTTCACACATTTAGAGTTTGAATTAAAAAATTTTAATTATGCCACGATGTTATAAATAGGTGAGGCTTTCAATTTAAATAAAGTTGTACATGACCGTAGAGTTGTCCTTTAAATTTCATCATAGTTCACAGTGCACCAAAATTTAAACTGTTATATTAATATTTTTAAAATAAATACATGTTTATTAAAACACATTTCTAATCTTTACTGAACATTTCATGTTTATAAGCAAATGGTTTATGAGGATGCAAACATCTGGCGACACTGTGCATGACTATTTCTTTTGGCTCAAGAGCATGTTGTGTATAATGCGGTTTGAAGTAGTGACTTGTAACACTTCACATATTGCCAACTTACACTGAATTTGACTTTAGTGGCTTAATGGACCTGTTGCTAGGTGAGACTGCTTCTGGGGCCAGCATTGAGGGATACAGTTTGGTGAGACTCGTGAAATGAACCAGAGCTGGATGGCCAGTAAATGGGGGCGATTGCCACTGGTCGGGCCCCCATCATGGTTTTGAGGGCATGTAAAGCTGTTTATCCCAGCTGGTACAGTCGTCTCGTAGCAGTCGTTACTTATCACTGGGATGGTGCAAAATTCCCTAGTAGGAATAGGTGCCCAGATCATCACTTAGCAATGATCTGCCCTCTGTACCTGACAAGCCATACCGATTAGAGTTTCTTACATGCTCATGCCCTAATAAAAAAACAGAGCTTTCTACATGCCCTAATTGCTAATAAAAACAATTAGAAAATGAAAAATTTGCTGGTAGACTAGCATTCAGTAACAAGGCAACCATCCATATCAATGGGAACATCAAATACTGCAATGTTCAGATATGGGATACAAAAAACCCTTGTTATTGTTGAGCACTTGAGGGATCTGCCAAAAGGTATCCGGCCTTTCTTTTTTGTCAAGCTTACTGTATCTGGCAACTACCTGGACATGTTAACAGAATCACTTTTAATCTCTCTTCCTCACAGCTTTTCAATAGGATGGTGATCACATTTCCAAATGGTTGTTTACCAATATCTGTTAGATTGGCTGTGGCAAAAGAACAATCTCCCAATGCTGCACTAGCCACCACAATCGCTTGATTTGACACCTTGTGAATTTTTTTTTCTTTTGTCAAGACAAAGTGTATCTGACACAGACACACCAAGGCTATATCCAGAGTTAGCCTAAATGATTCATCAGGTTTCAAAGCACCGTTTATTTACAAATATATAACGTACAAAGACGGATGATACATGAAAAGATACAAACACTCACCAAGTTTAAAAAGGCCCCCTCGTGGCTCGCGTGCATGCTAGATGGAAGGCCTGTCACGACACTCTTCAACATGGCAGCAATGCAGGAGAAGAATTTTGTGTTAGAATATGGGAAGTGTTTGTCAGTTATGAGCGTTCAGTGTGCATTCATATGCAAATATGGAAAAGCTGCACCTGCTCACCAGTGCATTTTACGTTGGTTTCACCAGTTTCGTGATATGGTTGTCTGTGTAAAGGAAAAAGCACGAGGCGACCGTGTGTCTCGGAAGAAATCGTGGAGCACGTGAGACAGACCTTTATTCGCAGCCCACAAAAATCAAACATTCGTGAAGCCGTGAACTGGGCATTCCACAGAAAACAGTGGGGAAGATTTTGTGGCAGCGTTTACATTTCAAACCCTACGTTTGCAACTGTTACAACACCTGACTCTAGCTGATTATGCCTGCAGATTGGAGTTTTGTACCCGAATGCATCAAGCTATGGAAGATGATGACTTTGCGGGGACTTTGATATTCAGCGATAAGGCGAATATCTGTCAGGAAAGGTGAATCGTGTGGGGTACTTAATTGCCGCATGTCCATGTGGACCTGGTAAGGATTCCCCAAAAGTGTATGTCTTCTGTGCCATATCCAAGACAAAGCTGTACGGTCCCTTTTTCTTCATCAAGCAGATGGCGACGGGTTCTGTGTACCTGGGTGTTTCAGTTGTGGTTGTTGACTGGTGACTCCTCGACTTTCATCTTTCAACAGGACGGGACTCCACCTCACTGGAGCACAATTGTCTGTGCCTTTCTCAATAGAGAACTGCCACATCGCTGGATAGAGTCTGCTGGTCTGAGTGGTGTTCCTCTGTTGCCATGGCTCCCCCAGGTTGCCAGATCTCACGCCATGTGATTTCTTCCTGTGGGGTTATGTGAAGGACAAAATTTATGTATCCCCAATTGAAACAATGCTGCAAGAACTGCAGGAACGCATCACTGCTGTTGTGACAGACATTGACGGAAACAAGCTAGTGAACGTAAGGACAGAACTGGATTACCGTTTGTATGTGTGCCGGATGACCCAGGCGTACACACTGAACATTTGTAAAATGTACCAGAACTTGGCGAGTGCATGAATCTTTTCATGTATCACCAATCCTTGTGCGTCGTATACTTGTAAATAAAGTGCTTTGAAACCCGATGAATCATTTAGGCTAACCCTGTATTTCAAAAGCAGTGGAATCGATATTCCAAGATATGCTGGGATGTGCCTGGGAAGAACTGTACTACCAGTTGATATCTGCCATGTCACCAAGGGTCGAACGTTGATATCTGCATCGAACGTTTTGTCAGAAAAATGTAGATACTTAATGTATCCTTTCATGAATTACAGTAGTGTTAGATTTGGTCAGGAGTGAATAAATCTATTTTCCTTCTGCACCGTGAGTTTTATTTATAAATCTATTTGCTTCAGTTCATGCTCACCAGCACGTGTTAGGATGTTCGAGTGCGTAACTCTGAAACTACTTGTTGGAATTTGATCAAATTTTAACAGTATACATAGTTTTATGTACCCTATTATTCCCTCTAATTTCATCATCCTAGATGGTAGAGAACCCGAGTTATTAACATGTTGATCTTGGCAACGGGCGGCATTTTATTTCTGTTCATATCTCGGCTAGCGTTCAAATTCAAACCCAAATTCATGTGAACTTGTTTGCTTAGAATCACCCATACTACCTCCCCTAAAAATTGTAAAAGTATTTTTGAAACATCTGTGTATGGAGGGAGCACTGTACATTCAGTTCTTTACGCCAACAAGATTTTAAATTATTGCATACTAATTTTACCAGTTCCAAATTGTAAGAAAATGAGTAGGATTTTAAATATTAGTGTTGTAGAAACTTTCACATAAGAGGTTAATAAATGTGTTACTATACTCCGACCAACCCCAAGTTTGGCCTAACTCCTATTGGTCAGGCACATCACTGCATGTAGTAATACGAAAGTAGTTTCGTTGCTTAGCAACAACCCCGCGAAATAAGCAAATGTTGAAGCGCCATCTTGTCCGTTTTCATTAGAATTAGGCATTTCAGTTATTCTGAAAATGAATTGATTTTATTTTTGTAATTAAATTTAAAATAAGTAATAAAAAATAAAGTTATAGATTGTGTTTTGTAGATAATAAATTAATTATAATACTTTTATTTTAAACTGGATAGGATCGTTCCTACAGTTGAATTTTTTCATTATAATTTTTTTAATTCTTCATTTAGAGTCAATAACAAAAATTGTTTAATTTATTTCAGTTGAATTTTAAAAACAATACTTGCAATTGTTTTTGTTTTTTTCATTTATTACAATAATATATTGAAATGAATTAATTGAATAATTTCAACAATTACTAAATATAAAAACGAAATCAATAAGCGGACCCTTTAATTTAATTTTGAAATTTTATTAAACCTGTCATTTTAGTGTATTCTTGATTTACTTTTTTCTATCTATCAATTGTTGAAGTTTTAAAGTTTATGAATTTATTTCTTTATTCAATGTTTATTTATATAATAATTACAATAATTATGAATATTAGTTAATTCTTTAAAACATACTGTTATAATAAAACTAAAGTATAATATTTTTGTCTTGTGGAAAATATGTTACTGGCACGAAAGAGCCTGTGTTCATCGGGCTCAAACTGATTTCAGCCATAGCTTCAGCCATCTTCACAGGAGCTGTGTTCGCCGCACTCAAACTGCTTTCGATTCAGCCGTCTTGGCTGAATTCCGATTAAAATTCCAGGATAGACTAAATTCCAGTTTTTAGGAGTTTTATTCTCGCTCGTTTTTGTTCAAGTTTTTTTTCCCAAAAGTCGTTCCTTTTAAGTCGTTATTAAGCCAAAAAAAAAAATTAAACTGACGATAGACGTCGGCGCTACTTCATGTTGCGCATTCATTCCTTTCTTTGGAATGCGTTGTTCGGCTTCAACCAATAGGAGTTAGGCCAAACTTGGGGTTGGTCGGAGTATAGTTGGTTTATCTGTACTTTACTGCAGTTGAATCTTTTCAGTTGATAAAACCATAAGAAGCGAGCAGATCAGAAGTCTAATCATCTCTCTATGGTTTCTGCTCAGTCTGCTGAGCTGAGAGTGTGTACCTGCATGGTTATAAGGCAGCCTTTCAACATGATTGTATCCAGTGAATGCTAGGTAAAAAAATGAACAGAAGAAGAATTAATAAAATCTTTCATTCAGAGATTTGAAAATTGTTTTGGGCAATTTTGATCAGCTAATGTATTTTTAATCAGTATATCCTTTAGGTGTCAAATTATTTATTTGTTTTTCCTTCCCCACGCTAATCTTCTATGTTCTCTAAAAGCATTGCATAAATTTAATTTTAAAAGCATCAAAACTGACAGAATTTTAAAAACGCCACTTTTATTGCCTTACAAATCTCCTATTAAAAGTACAAGTTTAAACAAGAACCCAGGCATAATAGACAAAAGATTAATCTAATATTTATAAAATTAAACATCTCACTATAAGAACAGCCATACATATACAAACGTAACGAATCTTTCACTCTTAAAATAAAAGCCTCCAATCTACATCAGAAATTAATACACTAATGAATAAGTAATAGGAAAAATAAAAGTGCTTTTCAGTAAAAAAAGCAATGATCTTTTTGAATGATTAACAGAATGAGATGATCATTTATGATAATAATAATGTCTCTAAGAAGTTATATTGTAAAGTAGGAATATCATCCAACATGATGGAAAAACTGCAAGCCTATGGTCGCTATTTAGGTGAGGTTATTTTGTTGACACACTATCAAACCATTATCAGCAGTAATATAATTACCATACACAGAATTTATGCTTTATGTCCTGTTCGCTGAAAAAAAATTTCCTTTCAGAAAAAAAGTTCTTGATGGGGAAAAACAAAATGCATTTTCAACTTCTTTGTCAGTAGTAAGAAGAGTTTACAGGATTGGCAAGAAATTCATTCAAATTTCTATAATTTGAAGATATTTAGGGAATGATACATCTAAAAAGTGTAATGACATTTTGATTAAATAATTATGACATTAAAGAAGAATTTATTATTATTACATTTCCCTACTGCTTCTATAATAACCCAATTACAATTTTAAATTAATTAAAACATTACTTTTTAATAATCCTGTATGCATTTGTTTAGCTTGGATTCATTCATTTTTATGATATTAATTTAGAATTGAACCTGTACATCTGATTATCAGCATAACCTAAAATAATTATTCATATCTCACAAATGCAAAAAATTAAAAAAAAAAAATAAAAAATTGTAAAAGTAAAAGTTATTTGCATAAATTCATACAAAATATATTTGTGTGTAATCTACCTGAACAAAATTACTATTCAAATCACCTTCATATAATTAGCTGAATTCCTTCTACTTTTAATATGCAGCATTAAATCCTTTCCTTTTTGTTGCAGCCAAAAATGAAAAATCATCCTATTTTTTCCATAACTAAAACATTTATAGCACAAGATAACATTAAAGAAGCTCTGCTTGGGATAATTTATGAATGAGTGATATTCTTTTTTACAGTGCAGATCTATTCTTAAAGGGAACATTTATTAAAACAAGTGAAATGAATGAATAACAGGCAACGAGGAATAAATATTACCAGTTTATTGGTGGAGGTCACATGAAATTTATTCTCTATACATTTGCCAATCTTTACTTAAAGACAATACTTTGTAATTTATAAAACCCCTTTAAAAATGTATATAAATTTAATTCAAAATTTACTCAACATTCTTCCCAGGCCCTTTTAAAATGGACACATTGGCCAGTTTACTGTCAACTCTGCTACTTCTACATAAACCTAAAATTTTATAACCAGAACCAACATCATATCCAGAAATTTATTTCAGGGAGGGGGGGTGGGGTGGACCATTATTCTTGTGGGGGTGACTGTTCCCGCATGTAACAGAAATGATAGAAGATGGTCATTTCTGGGGGAGGGGAAGAGCAGCTACAGCTCCTCACTCTCCCCTCTGCATACAGCCCTGACCAGGACCCAACCTAAATAGATATAATGTAAAAATAAAATTAATTTTTGCAAAGAATATAGTGGCATATATAATTTAAATAATGTTTTTGCTTTTTTGAATTTGCAACGATGCTAGCTAATAGCATTTACAATTTATATAAAGCATAAAAGGTTCACATATTTTAGCATTGTTTCAAGAATTTTAAAGTTTTTAATATTACGAATAATGCTGGTTATTGAGAAACTGTGCTCCAGAGATTGAATGTATTGCTTCACGAGAAGATTAGTTGGTGGCCTATGATTGAAGATGTAAGATCACCCCTATTTTGGTCAACTTTAGCTTGATTTTAATCTACATGAATGAATATTGAGGGAGGGAATGTAATTACTTGAATTCCCGACTTGCATATTTCAAATCATCGCCCCCTAGTGAGAAAATATCATGCAAAGCATGCTGGGAAATTTGTTCCTATTAGATGGCAGGAGCTTGCTGATCATTTACCTTTTATTAACTAGAGTAGACTAACTATTGACACTAACTTTTTGAACTTGTAGATTTTTATTTCAAGCTTTCCACTGAAAAATTTGGAGAAGATGGTTCGTTTATATTTATATATAATATGCTTTTTTATTATTATTTATATATAATATGATATGTGCTGCACTAAACTTAATTGTTGCTCACAATACATGCTACGAAAACATAGCATACATTAAATAATGTAAACAGAACGAAAAAAATGACTGATATTCATAACCTTTGAAATTGATGTATTAGTTTTCCCAACCACCACACTACTTTATGTAAAAACACAGTTTTCATACTACAGGAAACAACTGTAAAAACCTTGTTTGTAGTAGTAGTAAATTAGAACAATAATATGTTATTTTTACAGGCAGCATTTTTTTTCACGGAGAATATTATGGACAAAAAAATTCTTTCATTTTCTAACAAAATTCTCACATATGGTAAAGAGGGCAAACAGATGCGGATAATACAAGCAGCCTGCTTATAATATGTTCCACTCTGATTGTAAAGACAGTTTTCTTGGCCATGAATGAAGATAGAAATATTGAAGTAAAGATCTCGATGCTTCCTCAATGAAATGAACTCATGTATCCATTTCCATTTTAATGACGAATCTTTTGGAAATATATAAAAGGAGGCAAATTTTTATTTTTCAAACTGTTCTTAGAACAATCTAGTATACAGACATAAATATCAGCCTCTGTGGCTCATCAGTCGCGTGATCGCTTCTGATGACCAAGGATGCGGGTTCAATCCCAGCAGAGGACAACGAGGATTTTTTTACAGGAAAAATCCATAGATTTGTTTGGGAAGGGAAGTAAAGCCATGGTCCCATGTAGTCATTTGCTGGCTACACGTCAAAGACCCTTGTGAGGCAAAATTTGCAGCACCTATAAGTAATTAGCAGGGCTATAACTGTAGTAGTTGAAAGCGATATTAATACCAAGCAAATCAAACCAGAGGTAAATACAAACCATGATTTAACCAGATGCATCACTCCAATGTTAACAGGAATCAGGAACAAATTACCCATGATGCAAGTGGAAAAATTAGTTTCGCTTTCTTCTCACCAGGAAGCGCAGGCTTTTATGCAAGTTGGCAATTGAGATTTTATTTTTAATTGTGAATACAGTTTGAATTTAAAATAGCTATTTTGGATAGAATGTTTTATAAATTAAATTAATTTTGATAAATGTTTTAAAGATTAAATTATTTTTGATACAATGTTTTAGAAATTTATTTATTTTTGTTAGAATGTTTTTATAAAATTACTGTATTTACCCGCTAGAAAGTTGTTAGTAGCTGTACATAATTTTTGATAGATTTCTAATGATGAGGTAAAATATGTTGATTGTTATAAATTAATTATTACAAGAATTAACTGTAAAATAAGGAGGGAGGTTTTAAACCATCAGGGATATTCTATGCTCTCTCAGGGTATAGTTTGCCTTTGTGTAATAATAAAGTATATATTGTGGAAATGTGTTTTGGTTTTTTTTTTTGATGTTTTTTATTAGTACTGATAATCCAATATGTCCATCCAGGGCCTGTATGGCTAGAAGCCGACGAGTTGGGTCCCTGGATGAACCTGGATTAACGACTGCAGTATGATGGTCACAGCAGCCGGGGGGGAGGGGGGGGGGTTAAGATCATGAATCAAGGATGGTCACCCATCCAGTGACTAGCCATGCCTGATGTTGCTTAACTTCATAGAAGTTGTGTTTCAGTGAAAGCCCACCAGGCCACGGCCTCCCCCAGGACTTTTAGTAGACATTTTTCTCAACATGTGACTTATATTGTATAAATCATTTTTGCTTGATATTTATAAAGTAAGTTCCCTACATACAAGCATTCGAGTTACAAACTTTCAAAGATAAGAACGTCAGGGTTCTCCCCAGGCCCTTTTGAAGGGGTGTCTGCCTGGCTGAAAACACGAAAAGCTGAACAACACTACATAGTGTTTTAATTGTTGTCCACCAGTCTATTTTATCTTTCCATCTACCTGATAATATTTTCTGGGGAGAACACTGAATGTGCATATCCAAAATTTAAAACAGTAGCGCAACTCCAAATTTCATGACAGTGCCTCCATTATTTCTCATGTCTAGTGTTAGGTAAAGCACAAGATGCATGCTATTATTGTTTACATTCTCAGTTACATGCTTGGGGATACTATTGGGGGGGGGAGGGGACTTTTGGTCATGAGACAAAGATGCCCACCATCTGGATACAACTCCTTAATTTCAAATTGGAAACTGGTCATGTGATATATGAAATGTATATGGAAGTTCCTGACAAACACAATGATGATGCTATTTTTTTTTTTACATATCTTCACTCATTCTCGAGTTAATGCAGATATTTGGTCAGACATAACATCCACATTCACCACAAAGGCCACAACTGATGTTTCCAAATTAACAAAATGTCCCAAATGTCATGTTCCACTGGATGTCTTCAATGTGTTAGCTGCTGTTTCTGATTGTCAAATCCAACATGGGGGGGTCAATACTTTGACAAGCCTAACCTATGATCCACTGTTTTGGATGTTCAATGTTCAATATCTTCTCTGCATACACCACAGCCTTCAAGTGATCCCAGAGGTAAAAATCCATTCAGGTCAAGTCTGGCCACTCCACTGGTCCATACCAATCTAAAGAGTGGGAATTTGCAGGTCTCCAGATCTGACCCCAATTTGCTCCTGAACGTTCAATGTGAAGGGGCTTCAGATTGGATCTAATAAGAAATGGCAGCCAGCACCTTGAAGTCATCCAGAAGGACATGACATTTGTGACATTTTCTAATTTGGAAACTAGCAAACGTGGCCTTTGTGGTGAATGTGGACGTTATGTCTGACCAAAAAAACTGCATAACTCAACAATGAGTGAAGATATGTGTATGCGTCTTATATTACAGATAAATCTTTAGATGAAGATTAAAGCAATGTTTAATATAAAAATATAAAGAATATATGGCCCAATGAACATTTTGGCTCGAAGCCATCTTTTACTGTATATCGTGCCTCTCAAGATGGCTTGAAGCCAAAATGTTCATTGGGCCATATATTCTTTATATTCTTTGCATTTTTATATTAAACATTGCTTTAATCTTCATCTAATAAAAATAACAACACTAATGCGTTTGTCAGGAACTTCCACATGCATTTCATATACGGAGTGTATATTTTCCCGGCAGCCGGGAGTTGTCTCTTATCGCTATTTTCACAGCGCTTCTGCTTGCACATGTGCGATCGGCGGTTGAACGCTTGAGAAAGTCCGAGGAATTCACTTCTCTCGCGAAGTCAGTCTTAGATCGAACTTCGAGCGGAAAGTACGGTACACGTTATTACATTATCGCTACATTATTCCTGCAAACGATTGAAGTCGTGCTGAAAAGAACTGAATTTCAAGACGTGAAATGATGATGGATAATTAAAAATAAAACGCGCTTTAGTTTTTCAAATCTTCCAACAGTTTTTTAATTTAAATTTCATGTGTTATAGTCAACCTCACGTCTATGTTTTTTTCCATGCGTTATACATTTATACCAACTGTATGTATCCATATTTAAACCTATTCATTTATATGCAAATAAATGAAACGAAACACGCCAAAACAAATCAATCTAAGCAAACATCTTTATTTCAAAATAATGTATCTTTAATTTTTAATGAATTTTCATTAAAACTTCGTAAAATAAAATATTTACATCAACAAATAAAAGTATCTATTGAATTTGATGAAGCCTTCAACATTTTGGAAACCGAAATAGCGAACTGGACACGGTTCTTCACCTGGAAAGCATTCAAGGCGGATCGGAAAGCGTTGTACGACTCAAATTCAGCGTTCTCCTCCATGGTTCCCCAGATTGACTAAAAAAATCACGAATGATGGTCCTAATCACCTAAAAGCAGTAGAACTTGCAAGCTGAACTTGTAGACTGCGCTCGAAAGCCTCTGATACACTCTTCTTCATCCAAAGGCACGCACGCTTGTTCCCGCCATCTCTCCCATTCCCCGCTGTAGCGCATGCCCAAGCGGAAGTGACGTGAAAATAGCGATAAGAGACAACACACGGCTGCCGGGAAAATATACACTCAGTTTCATATATCATATGACCCTTTTCCCATTGAAAAGTTTCCCTCCTTTTCACATATTACATGATTAAAAGTTTCCCTCTCACCCATAATAGTATCCCTAATCATGATTATTAACTCCAACTACAGTGCTTAGGTTTTATTTAGGTGAGTCCAGACTTTCATTGCTGTAGAATAAAATAAAATTTATTGAAGTTAAATTTCTATTAAAAACTTTCTAATTGAAATTAAATATTTTGATATATCAAGTCTTTCTAGAATAGCAAAATGCATGTTGCGTTATAAATTTTTGTTCTTTCACGAAAGTAAATTTTGCCCTATTCTCTTTCGTTTCACCCCAGGAAATAATGTCTTTATTTAGGATGACTGAGATTTAACTGAATTAATCGTCTTTTTCTCAGTTAATGCAGTTGACCAACTCAGATTAATCTATTGTACACTAACTATATTTTTTGACCTTTCAACAATTAGTAGACTAGCATTTACGATAAAAATTCACAGAATGACTGATTAGTGTTTTTGACTTTACCTAACGACAGGCCACAACATTCATAGGGCTTTTCAGTCAATGATGCAGATGTAGGTGCTTGTACTGATGCTGATGCTTCAGCATATGCTGTGACTGTCAGCTCTACCAAAATCCTCTACTATAATGTGAATAATTTAGGCCCAAAAAAGCACCTAAATTTGTGGGACTGTAATATACAAGAAGATAATGTCAGCCCTGCAATGACTGGAGGGGGGGGGGGGCAGTTGCATACTGTCCTGATGAAATTCACATGAAATTACCATGCATTATACCTTAATTATACAGCATATACAGTGTTCAGTTCATTATAGAATAAATTAATTCACTTTTTATTTGAATTTCTTGTCACCAAAAGCTAATACGAATTAACGAAGTTGCATTCTGTCCTCATAAAATTCAGACGAAATTACCGTATAATATAATTAGCCGCGCAGTACTTGAAATTTTTATCGCCAATGGTTTAGCCAATAGAGATTTTTTTTTAAGCCAGAATCTCATGTTTTTAGCCAAATTTAAAATTAAAAAAAGTTATGAAGCATTTAAAATTAAAAATAATTTAATCACATGATAATCGCATTTTCGAGGTTGAAAATAAAAATTTTCCATATAAATAGAATTAGCCAAATATGTTCGCCAAATGTGATTATTCGTTGAAGAATAATAATTGGATGCCCTATGAGGATTTTATACACACCATACCTCAGATGTTTAAATTATTGATGAAAAAATTATTTATTCATCAGATTAATTGAACTGTCGCCACTGGCGATTTGGCGAGCGGACTGCGCGGACACTGCCAGTAATTATTGTCTTTGTTCAAAACTATATAACTTTTTTTGCTTGTTGATAAATCAACAAAATTCAATTTATTGAATTAAGATTTTATCCCCCTTCCCCCCATTAAATCATTTTGGGTTACAAACAGACGCTATATCGTGAATCATATCATAAAGATGGTACATGTAAACAAATATTTTTAAGCCAATGGGCAATGCCACCAATATACCACTTTGTGTTGATTGGTTAGTCTTGATTAACAATAGCACTTCAAGCACTATATAAACTCTGGCAATGTAAATGGAAATCAGTACAACTTATTCATCAATCCTCTTACATTCAATCTCCAGCATCTTTATTTAGTGATTCTTTAATTGTAAAGATCCAGATTATGCATATTTAAAAATGTAAAAAGATAAAAGTTTTTTTCGGTATATTTTTGCACATTTTATTTCTTGCAAGGAGTCAAAAATGGGGTCATATTATACAAGAGGATAGCTTGGGCCAAAAACTGGAATCGCATTATACAAGGGGTGCATTACAGTAGAGGATTTACGGTATATGAAATTCTGTTTTCCATTTTAATGTATGTGATAATAAAACAAAGAATGTGATTTAATAAATTCTATATTAAGAGTTTGTTGTACCGGGTCCCACTCCGCGAAGTGCAGTTTGATGTGTGTCTGTTGACAGTAAATCAAATCAACATGGCGGGACTGATAAATGACAGTGAAGAGCAGCGTTTTGTGGATCGGATTCGAGCAAATGGATATCGCAAGGCTATGGAAGCAGGTGTGGCATTCATTAATCGCAAGTGGATCACGCAGAAGCTAAGGCGCTCTGAAAGGTGGGTGACAGATAATTGGAAGAAAGTTACGACAGCTGCCATGTGGAATTTGGAGGTGGGAGGCCAGAAATTTTGTTGCAGGAAAGCAAGAACATCACTGCGGAAAACAGCGGCAAGAGACATCACAGCAATGCTTGTGTCGTGCGTGAAACTGTTTCCAGATACCGGGATCGTGCAGGCCTAAAATCATTTCATGACATTCCTATACCCATGAAACCGACAAAACACCGAAGACAGAATGTGGTTTTGTGATTACCTAAGGGATTGGGATGAAGACAATTTCATGCACCTTGCCCCTAGCAATGAGTTTTTAGTGTGGACTGTTAGACGTCCAAATTATCAGAACGATAGGGTTTGGAGCCTCTCAGCTGACTCCATTACTGATGATGAATATTATCAGGAACTCTTTAAGAAACCCGACTGCTAAACGATTGTTGTGGAGGTTCAAGGAGCAAGGGGAATCATAGGACGGTAAATATTTCCAAATCCTCTTTAACTGCAGATGTCTTACCTTTCCTGCGAGATCCTGACAACACAATCCTCCACGATAAAGCTCCCTGCTCCTGCAGACTTTTGGAGCCATTCTAAAAGATGCCGTGGAAACTTTGATGATCCAAGAACATGGACCGGACCGGTATTCCCGAGATCTGCTCATGGGGCATTTGACAACAGTGCCTGAGGATACGGAGTATGACACAGCTCTTTTTGAGATCAAGTGCGTGCTGTTCGCGAAGCAAATGGCGGACATGCAAATTATTGATGTCAACATACCCATAAATAAAGCAGATTTGTAATAATCAACCAAAAGTTTTTCTGTTCATTCTAGTTTTCTCTGCAGATCCCTAGCAAAAGGTTATGTGAGACCCTGTAAATTTCCAGACATAAGCACATGGGACCTTTTTTTTGTTCCTTGTCCTACCAGTAACTATTGTAATATTCGGTAATAACGCCACAGCATATGCATTAAAAAATTAGAAAAAATGCTTAACCATAGCCGCCGCATAACTAATGATTTTTTTTTCTTTAAAGTATGAGTGATCATTTTTTCTTTTAAACAATTTCCGAAAACTGTTACTGCACCACTGATCATTTTCTTTAAACGAACTTCAGGCTAAAAAACTAAAACAGATTTAACATATACATCACAGTACTTTAATTATACAGTTATATATAATGTACAGTTAATTGTACAGTTAATTATACAGTACATTAATTCACTTTTTATTTGAATTTCCCGATGCCAAAAAAATAATGCAAAAATAACTTCTCAAAAAGATGGCAACTTCAAAACTGCTTCGTTCTCACGGAGTTTCGAGCTGCTGGTTTACCATAAAAAACTATTGCTGACGAAAATGATGAAAATAAAGAAAATGAAGAATGTTTCAATCTTCAAGAAGAGTATTTGACTCTTTTTTCATTCCAATTGTAAAGGTTTTGAATAGGGTAGTGATTTTAATTTATTATGGTATTGCCAATGTTCTAAACTATTTTTGAAGGTGTAAAAACATTCTTGAAGTTCAATTTTTATGTATTTGATTAATTTTGCACGTAATAAAGTATATATTACTCTTAAATTAAGCCAATTCATTTTATTTTTACACTTCTATCATAAAAGGGCAGGGGCGAGGTGCAGCTTATCCAATTACTTTTTATCAATGCAGCTTATCCAACACTGCAGCGTTATTACCATAAATAATGGTATGTCTGATGTTTGTGTCCATTATTTCTACTATCATATACAGGGTGTTTATAAAGTTCCCATACTCTGAGCAGTTTTTCTCGAAACGACCTATCTGAATTTGATCAGATTTTCAGGATGTCTTAACGAGAGTATGGGAGAGTGAAATGTGCAATAAAAAATAGTTTGCTATTTTGTCAGTAGGTGGCACGGTTTCAATCGAAATACTCAAAAGTATGACATGCAATGGATAGAAGTCATTTCGAAAGATGTGTGTTTGTCACCATTATCTACCACCATTTGAAATCTTAATATAGCATTTGCAATGTGTTTAAACAGCGGTAAGAACTAATTTGCATATATTTTTTAGTATTTTAATTGAAACAGCACCACCTACCGATGAAATAGTGAACTATATTTTTTATTCCATATTTTGCTCTCCCATACTCTCATTAAGATATCCTGAAAATCTGACCAAATTCAGATAGACCGTTTTTGAGATAAACTGCTCAGAGTACGGGAACTTTAATTATAAACACCCTGTATCTGAAATTCGGGCACTGAGGAAAGTAAACTGCATAATTATAATTCTCTTATCCAACTATTTATTTCTTGATTCTAACTGACCAAGACAGTAAAAGTTTCTGGAGAGAATGTTTACCTATAAAAATTATTATAATGTAAAGTTAATTACCAATACTTTTGATGGGTTTTATGGTACTAATCTTCAAGTTTTATTTGAGTACTCAAAGGTTTAAAGTACTCAAATAATTATTCTATAATACCACCTTTAAAATCTAGATGACAAACCCTCTTAACAGTTAAGAGGATTCTGCATTAACACTAAAATGTTTCTTAAAATTATATATGAAAAAAAACACAAATTGGATTTTCTTTCTAATCAAATACCTGAAACTTGATTCTAATATTTTTGATTAAGAACTAATAATTTTCATGTTGAATATTTCTTTCAAGAAAATGGTATTACTATGCACTTTAAAATGAATGTATGAATATTAAACCAGAAAATGTATTTCTATCAAAAAAGTTATGATGTTCATGGAAAAAATACTTGACTGATGCAGATGTAACGTCCTATTTTTGTAAAATTAAAATTTAGAAGAGTTTGGCACTATTCAGTTTTATAGCCACTCTATACCACTGGTTGTGAAGCTTTAAGTGCTCTTCTAAGTCTCTGCCTTTCTGCTTCAATTAACCTTCTTCCGGCAACTTGGTCTGGAGGTAAAAGAGCTCTCCAATATCTCTGCCGTTCTGCTTCAATTATCCTTCTTTGTGCAGCTTGTTCTGGTGTTTGACAGGCACGCCTCTGTCTTTGCCGTTCTCTTGCAATTAATCTCCTCTCCGCAGCTTGTTCTGGAGACTGAAGTGCTCTTCTTTGTCTCTGTCGCTCAGCTTCAATTAATCTTCTTTCTGCAGCTTGCTCTGGTGTCTGAAGTGCTCTCCTTCGCCTTTGTTGTTCTGCTTCAATTAATCTCCTTTTTGCAGCTTGTTCTGGAGTTTGAAGTGCTCGTCTACGTCTTTGCTGTTCTGCTGCATTTAATCTCCTTTTTGCAGCTTGATCTGGAGTTTCAAGTGACCGTCTATATCTTTGCCGTTCTGCTGCAATTAATCGTCTTTGTGCAGCTTGATCAGGTGTTAAACATGCCCTTCTACGTCTCTGTTGTTCTGCTTCAATTGCCCTCCTTTCAGCGGCTTGCTCTGGAGTTAAATGCATCCTCCTCCGCCTCTGTTGTTCTGCTTCAATTACAGTCTTCATTGCAACTTGCTCTAAAGTTTGACATGCTCGCCATTGTCCATGTTCTTCCAGTGCTTGGTAATGGGTGTGATCTTCTGAAGTTTCATTTTCCATTACAAGCACAACATAAAGCAAGATAATAAAGAAAAAGAAAACACAAAATGCTGTTTATACTTACTAAATTATTTTAAATAATTAATATATATTACTACAAAAAAAATTCCCCTCCAAAATTATTAAGCAAAATCAAACTGATTATAATGAAAATGCTAAAAGCAAATTAAAATGTAAAATGAATTAAAATCTTACAAACAGTTCGTTTCTTATCCTAAAATTATTTTTGTAGTTGCTCTATCTTGAAGGTAGTCTTTTTTCAAATACTGTCAATGGTTGCCATGATTCGCCAAAACTGCTTAGCGCTATTGAGTTTAGATCAGAGACGATCAATTAACGAGACCTGAAATTTGAGCAATTTTTGAGTTATACGCATCTCTCTCTGCGCAGGTTTATGTTGCATCCGACAACTTCAGGGGGCAACAAAACTCAATGGCGTCATCAAGAGAGTTAGTTTTGTTTTTTTCCCCACCTTGAGCACTTGTTAGGTCAGAGACGATCTATTAACGAATTGTAAGTGGTCGTTGAGTCACATGTTTGAGTACTTGCAAGCAGAGACGATCTTCACCACATTTCATTTTACCAGCGACTGTTAAAGAATTCCTCTGACTGTCCCTGCATTTTACTTTCATTTTTACAGAACGCAATTACGAGAGGCATTGAAAATTCATATTAAGATCATTTATACTTCATTTATTCTCAAAATTTATTCATTTAATCTTCTCAAACGTTTTTAGGCAAGTTCTTGATATTTGTAGAAAATAATTACTTGCTTTTTAAAACACGTTTGTTAAATTTTGTATTGAAATTTTCCTAAATTTGATTTGCTTCTGTTTAAACTGATGGCATTCTGTTGCCAATGTGTGAATTATCATATTTCAGAAATTTAAATTGTGTAATGAAAAAGTGCCGGCTCAGTGGCTGAGAGGATTAAGGCGCAGGTCTTTCCGCTCTCGAAACCAGCAAGTAGCGGGTTCGAATCCCGCGAGGGCATGGTGTTTGTGTTTGTCCCTTTTCATTATCATCCTTTCATCATGTGGAAGGCAAGGGGAAACCACTGCATTATCACTTATCCCAAGAAATCTCCTGATGGCCATAGTCAGGAGAACAAACCAGCCTATGGGCTGAATACACCAACAACAACAATAACAAAGAAAAAGTAAATTAAATACTTTATTTACTAAACAAATATATAAATTATTTGACGGGGGGGGGGGCATTTACTTGGAATGACGTCGTTTAATTCTAGTCTGTGTGACGACATTCAAGACGTGTCTCTAGAGTTGCAGCCGACAACTCCAGACGGCACCACCACAATAAATATAACAAGTTTGCTATGGGAAAACAATGAAATGCCATGTCTCGTTAATTGATCGTCTCTGGTTTAGATGCTCTAGGGTGTGGAACCACAATGACTTACAATTATGTTCTACCCACTATACGACAAATTTGTTATGATTGACCCAGATTTACGTTACTTTTTAATTGTTACTTTATTAATTCTAGTTTTAATATTCTTGATTTAAGAAACTTTAAATTTGATTCTTTTTGCTTCATTAACCCATTTACATGTGCTATGATCATGCCTATTGGAAAGCAAGGAAAGACTAGATTCCTAGTTGTTACAATCCTTAATTTTATTACTGTATTCTTATTCTTCATCTATTTATATTTTTGTCTATTATTGACTCACTTTTTCGTTTCATAAACAAGGTGCTTCACAGGGCCTCAATAATGAAAAACTAGAATATCGTTTAAACAGAGAAATATTTTTGATGAATGTAAAATTTATCAATGAAAAAAAGAATTATTGATATTTTTCATCAATAATTTGAACAGCTAAGGTATGCATAGGATAAAACCCTCACAGAACATTTACGAGTTAAAATATTTTTATTTCAAATTTTCAGGATTTCCACATGAGAATAAAGGAAATTTAAAGACTAGCTTCTCATTTCAGTAGATTACAAAACAAAATCTCGCCTTGAAACCAACCGTATCACAGTTTTCAGCTCTTCTATAGTTATTGATCGATCTCTGTAAACTTTATCCTTAGCAGCACCCCATAAGAAGAAGTCAAGTGGTGATAAGTCAGGACTATAAGGGAGTCCAGCAAGTCCTTTGCCATAGCGATTCAAGAAGCCTCTTGCAATGACGCGATTCTCATAATGACTTCTGAGGCAAGTCCAGGAATGTCACCTGTTGACTGTGGAAGCACTCCATCCTGCTGAAACCATATGTCTTGGATCCACGTAGTTCATTCGTACTGTAGTTCATTCACATTAGAAATGAACCTCTTAGTCAAGAATTTGATACAGTGTTCCGAATTCACTGTCCGATCAAAAAAAATATGAACCCAAGATGCCATCATCACACAAACCACACCAGACACTGACCTTTTGTGGATGAAGAGGTTTGACAACGGCCATTTCAAGCTTCCCACTGCCCCAAATCCAATAATTTTGGCAACTGACATAACCATCCAACCAGAAGTGTCTTTTATCAGCTGCATCCATCCCAAGATGTTGTCCTAACTGCAGTTTGTAAGGGGAAACTGTCAAAATCTTTGCAAATTGGACCGACGTCAAGTTCCGAGCCAAGCGTAGAGTTAATATTGATGGTTCTTTCTTCATTATTGTGTTAGCAGTGGCAATGTTGTCAGGTGTCCATGCTGTCTCTCTCTTAGTTATTAATATTATTTTTGGTCTTCATACTATCTTTGTCATCAGCCACTGAACCTGTTCATTTAAACTTGGTCAACTTGTAATTGACATTGGTATTGGCCTATTTTGAAAGGTATTAGATCACTTCCTGAGTGTTTTGGAACAAAGATAAAAAGTTTCAAGTAAAATTAGTGTTTGATTAAATATCGGTACTTCTTGACACAAAAAAATAACCAGATTCCATAAATAAGGTTCATTTGGTCCCTGCACATGCACACGACATTTGGTGACACTAACTCTGCCCGTTGACAAGTTATTCAACTAACAGATTAGCGAGACCCATTGAAGCACCCTGTATATACCCTCTTGAGACCCGAGCGTTAATAATAATTATTTTGAATTATTTTTTATATAATTTTAAAATTTTATTAATTTTAATGAGTTTAATAAAATAATTTGTTTAGGTCTATCTAAAACTTTGGGGTGTAAACCATTTTTATTTTATTGGATGTTCAGTATTAAAACCAATTAATCCAATTTTTTAAATTAACCAATTAAACCAAAAATTAAATTCTTTACGATTTAAAACCAACATCTATTTAAATGTATGCATGGTCTCAGGAGGATACAGAGTGTACTAAAACAATAAGGACAAATCTCTTGGAGTGACTCTCACAAAGAATAAAAAATTCATATCACCTTATATCCAGAAATGCATAGTTTTCATGGAAATGGCAATATTTGTATGCATGACATCATGCCCCAATAACAAGACAGACTGTTGTTTTTTTCTGTTGCAGAATTACTTTGAGTGATTGTTGTGCAGCAGAGGTACAATTATCTGGTACTAAACCCCCTTGACTATTACTTCCAGGGACACCTCAAAAATATTGTACGCAGAGCCAATTCCTGATCTGCAGATACTTGTCTGGCACAGAGGGTTAGATTATTGCTGTATTGGTCACCAACAATGTGGGCACTTATTCCACTAGGGAATTTTGCACCATCCCATAATGAAATGACCGCTACGAGATGACAGTAGCAGCCGGGACCGATGGCTTAACGTGCCCTCCGAAGCACTAGGGGGGGGGGTTCAAGATGGAAGAACCGCTGGTAGATGCACAGTCAGCAGCAGTCACCCCAGCTAAGGGGTATCCAGCACTGGTCCCTCACCAGGCTGTCTCCCCAACAGCTGTGCTCTAGTTGCCATCTCTCCCAGCAACAGGTCCATCAAGCCATTGGCTATCGCCCAAACCAGTAGTTGACCATGCCTCAAATTAGTGCAGATCTTATTCAAGTGCTGGCTGCAAGTTGCTTAATTCCACTGATCAGATGGTATCAGCGAGACAACTGGGCTATGACCACCTCCGTGCAGACACTTGAACAGAGTGTCAATGCAGCCTGTTGATGCTATTCAGGTATAGGGTGGAACATTTGAACGAGTGCTGCAATCCATGATGTGACATGTGAACACTTGCACTGCATCCCAATGAGGCCACTTTGAACATCTTTTTTAACTTTGACAAAATTACTGCCACAATTAGTGTCAGGTTCTTATTAAATCCTCTATTACAAACAATCCGTCCATTTTCGGACATATGTTCATATAAAATTTTTTGTTCCTTTTCTGGTCAGGAATCATCTCTGTATTTTAGTTCACCCTGTATTTGTAAGTTTCTTCTATGTTCTATATGAGTATATCAATTACAGTTAAGTTAAAATCAACATCGGTCAACATTTTGTTCCATGTTCTATCAGTTACAGTTTGTGGGACATCTAAAAAATGACTGAAATCATATGACTGAAATCTAACAATAAAACATTAACAAGTATAATCCAAAAGATCTACTGTGCCACACAAAGAAAAAGTATATGGACAAGCGCCTCACAGCAGATGGCAGCCATTTCCAGTATATGCTGTGATGTTTTTGTGCTTTACATCATTTATGAGATATTAACAGAGTTTAGTTTAATTCATTTAGTTATTAAGCATCACTATTAGATAGCACAAGCAATTCTGAAACCATGACTACTAATTTTTTATGAAGATAATATAAACTATTTTGTATGATTTATTAACCCATTGAAAATACACAAAAAAATGACTCTATAGTTAAACTGAAGAAGGTTGAAAAAAGGACAACACAGATAACACGGTCTTCCTGTCATAGGATGAAGGTGATTTAAATGTGCTTATAAAAAGGTTGAATGACATGTGCGTAAAGCAAAAGAAGAAAATCGCTGTTATAAGAAGACAAAAGTGCTCGTGTTTTAAAGGGTATGGATAAAAAAAAAATTGCAAGAAATTTAAATGATACTGTCTGGAGCAAGTGAATGAATTTATGTATTTCAGAAGCATGTTTGAAAGAAAAGGTAGTCTTAATAGTGATATTTTGAAAAGAGCTGGGCTGCAAGTCAAAGGTGCTCTAAGTAAGTATGCAAAGAATGAGAATTTGTATTTTTCAGTTCATTCCATTGCTTTCAAAATATGGCAGCATATGAAAGAATGACACCTGGAATGTTAATACCAGGAAGTGAAACCTGGATGTTGCATGAAAAACAAACGTTTGGGTGCTATGGGGATGTGTGGCTTGTATAGGTACACGGGATTGTGTTCTGAATGATGCTGTTAAGTATGGGTTAAGAATGTTAAGAGAAATATAGTAGCAGTAATTTGTTAATCTGTTTTGAGATGATTTGAGCATGTGAAACGAATGAGCAATGAATGGCTGATTAAATGATGGTTTGCTGGCTATGTGGATGGGAATATGGGAGAGGAAGGCCACAGAAAATGTGGCATAATTAAGTAGAAGGATATAGTTTTCAAACTTTGAATAAAATGCAGCCTGTATGAAGAAAGAAAGACGGTGGGTGAAACAAGGGCTGTTTAGGTAGAGAAAGGGATGTACGGGGTTGTGCATAACCTTTTGTTAGGGGGCTGCGACTTAAACCGCAGCGTTGTAGCACACTCTTATGACGCTTCGGCAGAGAGTAGTTCATTGTGCGTCTATTGGTATCAAACAAATATGGCTGGTTTAATAAATGACAGTGAAGAGCAGCGTTTCATGGATAGAGTTCGTGCAAATGCATATCGAGAGGCAATGGAAGCAGGTGCGTCTTTTATTAATCGCAAATGGGTTGCGAACAAGTTAAACCGATCGGATAGATGGGTGACGGACAATTGGAAGAAAGGTTATGATAACTGCCATGCCGAATTTGCTGAGGGTAGGCCCGAGAAATTATCACAGGAAAGCAAAAACATCATTGCTAATAACAGTGGCAAAAGACGTCGCAGCTGTGTCAACGTTGCACAAGAAATTAAAGCCGAAACGGATGCGTGCTGTTCGAGAAGCAGGTGGTGGCCACACTAAATATTGATGTGATAAAAGCAGAAATAAACGTACTTTTTGATTATCAACCGCAGAACATTCCTCTTAGTTTTGTTTATTTTCCAGACCCCTAGCAAAAGGTTATGCACAACCCTGTATAGTGTCATTTGATTTAGGCAATTTAAGTTTCCTTCTAAAAAC
>JAHWFO010031727.1:53429-69622 GCA_023313115.1 Rhysida immarginata
CTATTTTCTAGAAATTTTGAGCGTTGTATAGGATAACTAAGCTGTGGAGATTAAGCATTCCTAAATAGAAATTCCCTGATTGGCTTAATTAAATGCAGTTATCAATGAAATAATGCATAATTTTTTCCCATACAAATAGAATATAGAATTGTTTTATTCCATTGGTTAATTTGTGTATTGTTTATTTCCACAAACAGTAGCACCCAAAATGTAATTGGCAAACAATTTTGGGTCATAAAATATAAGGGACAAGTTCAACAAGTCTGGAAAAAATAATCTTATAGAAACAACATATTAAAAAATTAAAATCATAGATTCAAGAGAAATTTTTTTATTAAAATTTATTATAAATACAAAGTCAAAAGTAACTGGCAAGTTTCAGCTGTCAAATTCAAAATCACTTTAAGTGATTAAAATTAACAATTAATTTGTTCATAAGCTAATATTTTGTTGCATAGCCCTTTGCAACAATTACTGCCTTGCATCTACATGGCACAGAATCAATCATTGTCTCCAAAGTTTCAGTTGGAATCTTCTCCCATTCTGCACAAAGCATTTCAAATTTTTCATCCTCATTTCTGGCTCTCTTATCTTTGCATCTTCTTTCTAATATGTCCCACAAGTGTTCAATGGGATTAAGATCCAGTTTATTATGATGGCCAGTCCAATACATTGATTTTTGAGGAAGAGAGAGTCCTTTCACAAGTTGTAATGTATGCTTGGGGTCATTATCAAGTTGAAAAATTCAGGCACGACATTTCTGAGCTTTGGCAAAAGAGAGTAGATGGTGAGATAAAACATCTCTGTACATGACACTGGCCATACTTCCATTAACTCGGACTAATGGATCTACTCCCCGACAGTTAAGCATGGTTCCCACAAATGTAAAAACAATGGCAGAAACCACAGAGTAGAAAACTTTTTGACATCACTTCTTGATTTTGTCTTTCTGTCCAATAGAAAAATAACTCTTATCTTTGTAAGCTATGACTCAACCCAACTTGAAAAAGCAAGAGTTTTTCAGTTGGGCAGAAGATGAAAACAGGAGGCGATGTCAAAAAAAGTTTCTGCTTTGTTTTTACGTATGTGGGAACCAGGCTTTAAAGCAACCCCAAACCATAACTCGTCTACCATCATGCTTTACAGTGGGTAAATGATATCTAGGATCAAATCTATGCCCAACTGGGCAATGAATATGCATAACTTCATCCGAACCAAACAGGCAAAACCTGGATTCATTGCTCCAAATATCTCTAGCCCAATCCTTTGCTAGTCCAGTGCTCATGTGCCCTTGCAAACTGGAGGCTAGTCATTTGAATTTTTTTTTTTATTTATTTTTTTTTATTAAGATGAGTTTTGTTTTGCAGGCCGCCTTCCCATCAAATTAGCGTCATTTAGGCATAGTTTCGTAGTGATGACACTGATAATGCTCCTTCATTCTTTGGTCGAGTTGTACTGCAGTCTTTCTAGGATCAGCTGTTGATAACCTTCTCAGCATCTATTTTCGTGATCTGTCATTGCTAAAGGGTGACCAGATTTTGGAACTCAATTTACATCCCCACGCTCACGAAAACGCCTCATTATATCCATGACAGAATTGCTTTTCACCCAAATTGTTCAGCCACATTTTGATGAATATATTCCTTGTTTACAGAATCAAAAATACATTTTTTGGCTGGAGAAGAAATGTATGCTCAGCTAGATATGTCTCATATGCAAATTACCTCTTACACAAAGTTTATGTAACTAATTTGAACATTCCACACACAAAATAGGGGATAACGTTTGTTGGTCAGTTACTTTTGGATTTTTGTTTTTATAACAAACCTTAATAAAAAAAATTTCTCATGAAGATAGAATTTTAATTTTTTAATCTGTTGTTTCTACTAATTTCGAACTCCAAATTTAAGACTTATCTTCTGCAATACCATAAAAGATACCAGAGTATTGTGTGTGACCTTAGGAATACGCTGCGCAATGCAAAAGCACCACGTGACAAGACGGTTGCACGGGTGCAGGCGAACAGTGATGTTCATTCAGTCATGGTTCTCACGCAGATCAGAGTCACATTCTTAAAACTTTATTTTGTGAAAAAATCGTACCACCGTTGCATTCAGCACTTTCAAAGGAAGTTTTCTGATGCTCCTATACTTTACCAGGGAACACAACTTTGTATGATCTTGTATACAGGTTTTACGAAGCAGGCTCCGTGGTGATGAGCCTAAAAGTACTAACGGGCCGTGATGACAACTACATTTCTGGAGAAAATTCGAGCTTCCCTGCAGTGCTCTCCATGGTAGTCGCTTTGGCGGTTGTCTCACGAGTTAGGAGCCTGCCAGAGGGCTACTAAATGTCTAAAGCTACAGGCGTATAGAATGAGTAGTGCAAGAGCTACATTCTCTGTATTCAGAAAAATGCATTGCTTACTGCTAAGTTTTAAGATTTTAAGCGCAAGAGCTTTACACGCAAGAGTTTTACTGCATGAAATTGGCCTGTTTTTGCGTAAGAACCATGAATGACATAACATCATAGCTCGCCCGCACCCACACAAGCATCTTATCACATGGTGCTCTCATGTTGTGTAGCACATTCCATAGGTCACACACAACTAACACAAGAAGCAATACTCTGATATCTTTTATAACTTTGCAGCAAATACGTCTTAAACTTGGAGTTCGGGAACTTTCGAATTACCCTGTATAAGATTATTAGACATTTCAATAATTTTCCAGACTTGAGGGACTTTTCTAATTTTTTTAATGGCCCAAACTTATGTTCACCAGTTACATTTGGGTGCTACCGTATATTGTTTTCTTTCTATCATATAATTAATCTCATATTAAAAGATTATTTTTATGATACACGTGTTGTTTTTAGAAGAGTTCATTATTTTTCCTGGCATACAGAATAATATTTCGGTTATTTATTGCCAGTAGTTGTATATAAACCTTTGAAAAGCTGATACTCCATAACCAGAGAAGAACATTTAATTAAACTATGGCAGAGTATACAAAGGGAGTCCACATTTAAAAGAGTCTTTTCATATTTACCATGGCATGACTAGTTATCTTGCCCATCCAGGTTGATGGAGGCCTGGAGACTAAGCAAAATCTGTCAAATTAGGACTTTCTAACAGGTGTGATGGTGAACTTGTTATAAAACAATCATTGGTTTAAAATATCAACTAAACTTAAAAGAAATCTCTCCCAATCTGAACAGTTAAGTCTTACTAAAGTCTTATTGCTTTAAGAAATAAAGCAATTATTAATCGACATTAGCAAAAATACGATTATTAATACTATACAGAACAAACTGTGCATATATTAATAATATACTGTGCAAGCTTGTAGAACATTAAAAATTATTTAAACAGGATGAATACAAAAGTCTGAACCCCCCTTTTATTTTTTGAACCGAAGCAGATATGTCAATTTTGATGAATCCAATGAATAGGAAGTTGTGGGTGGCCTATCCCATGGTGCACTTTTCATCATCCCAAATATGCAAATTAGGACACATTCAAAATTTATCTCAAAAACCATAAGGGATAGAGAAAACAACCCAATTGCAAACTTGTTCAGCATAAAAAAACAAACAAAACACAAAAAAAAAAATCATCCAAATCAGACCAACCAATCACCCACAATCACGTGGTGAATTGTTTGTAGCTTACAAACAGTCACATTGCATAAAACAAGTTACTTCAAACAGTTTAAAAATAAAGTTAATCAACAAAATGCTCGATGTGACGACCGTGGGCACCAAAACACAATTGGGCACGGAACCTAACTGACGCCAAAACATCGGCAAGCATGGCTGGTGTCACTCCTCGGCACGCTTCCTGGATTCGTTGAACCAGATCCTCCAGTGAGGCGGGCTGCGTAGCATAAACCTTGTCCTTCAGGTATCCCCACAAGAAAAAGTCAAGTGGTGTAAAATCAGGGAAGCGGAGTGGCCAACGAACTGGTCCTCCTCGGCCAATCCATTGTGTCGAAACACCTCACTTAGACGTTCGCGAACGACCAACCCGTTATGTGGAGGAGCTCCATCATGCTGAAACCACGTGCGCTGATACGATGCCAATGGCAAATTGTCAATGAAGTCTGTGACTACCACGTTGAGAATTTCAGCCCGGTAGCGTTCTGCAGTCAGTGTTCCATCGTAAAAATACGGCCCAACCACAGTGTCATTGTACAATCCACACCACACCTTGGTTCTCCAGTTCACTTGATGAGTTGCTTCTCGCAGACATCGTGGGTTTTCGTCTGCCCAATGATGATGGTTGTGCCTGTTGATAACTCCATCCCTGGTGAACTGGACTTCATCTGTCCACAACACCTCATGAATGAAGTCTGGATTGTCATCCAGGCAGTTAAGTAACCAGTTGCAGAAGGCGGCCCTAGCAACATAATCCAATGGCAGTAACTCCTGGTGACAATGAATATGGTATGGGTGAAAATGATGTGCGTGTAGAATGTTGAGAACAGTTCTCTGATGGCACCCAACATCTGCAGCAATTGCTCTGCTGCTTGTGTGGGGATTTGCAGCAACTGCAGCTAGAACTAGTGTTGTTGTATCCTCGTCGCCTTGTGCCCTTGGTCGTCCTCGTTCTGCATTAACATTCCCTGTAGCCTCGAATCTTTGAATAATGTGACGCATTGTTTGACGAGATGGATGGCGTTCGTTAGGGTATCTGTCTCAATACAACCTAACTGCAGCATGTAAGTTTCTCCTTGCCTCTCCGAAGCAGAAGATCATGTTGACCATTTCCGGAACAGTGTAGCTTGCCATCCTGGTATTGTTCCGTCTTCTGTGTGCTGAAACATGCCTTTTATTTGCTTTTTCGCATGAAAGTGAATTTGAGTATGGTAATTTATGTTAATTTTTTGATTTGCATGCTTTACATGGTGGAATTGTGATTGTGGGTGATTGGGTGGTCTGATTTGGATGATTTTTTTTTTTGTTTTGTTTGTTTTTTTATGCTGAACAAGTTTGGAATTGGGTTTTTTTTCTCTATCCCTTACGGTTTTTCAGATAAATTTTGAATGTGTCCTAATTTGCATATTTAGGATGATGAAAAGTACACCATGGGATAGGCCACCCACAACTTCCTATTCATTGGTTTCATCAAAATTGACATATCTGCTTCGGTTCAAAAAATAAAAGGGGGGTTCAGACTTTTGTATTCACCCTGTATACAGTAAATAAAAAATTAAATTCTGGCAAACATTTAAAAAAAAAAAAAAAAAGAAAGAAAGAAAAAAAAGAAAAAATCAATTTCACAGTAGTTAACTTCATCCAAATTTTTCATCACAAACAGTAGCTACAATAAAATCCATATTACGATCTAGTACTGCTAGCTGAATGACTACAAAAGAATAGGGACTTCAGGAGCAATACAGTTATTATAAGAGTCTTCCATAACAAAAACTAATCTCCCTGAGGACAATATAGGAAAGTTTCAGAAGCCTTCTTTTTAACTCCATAATTTTTTTTTTTAAATCAAAAATTGGTTTTCTGGGATGTGGTATTTAGAAAATATAAAAGTCTATCTTTTTTCCTTCTTCATCATTTCCGATCAAATGATATCATGTGCCGTATGTTGCCATAATTCTAAAGACCAAGTGATTGCCACGCCCAGAACTCCAACCCCACTGGGACAATATGGACCTAATTTCATAGTGTTGTAGATCTTGTGTACAGAAATCTACATATCGAATAGCTAAATACCACATATCACTTGGTCCCTGTAACACCCACCCCAATGGGCCAATCAAAACCAAACTAAATAATGAAGTAGGACATCCCTATGGTAAGTTACGTTCCGAATTTATGAAGGTGACAGATGGGCAGACAGACAATGTGAAACCAGTAAGTGCTCTGCCACTTAAAAATAACCTTATTGCATAGACACGTTTCGAATAACCTTTATCAACAGATACCATATTGATTCTCAAGTCCCTATTTTTTTTTATAGTCATTAGTTACAATTTCTTTGATATGTTATCAAACACAAACAGTTATTCTAAATTCCAGTTAAGTTATTGCAATTAATGATGCTTATTTGGAAGATCGGTATTTAGAATAGTAATATTTAAAAAAATACAAGTTATAAAACTGGTATTTGACAATCATACAAAGAGTTTATAATATGCGACACAGGTAAATTGTGGGAAGAAATTGGTGAAAATTACATTAATGTCATAATAAATAAATTTGTGGTATTTCTATCATATGTTCATACGTAATGGTGTGATGCTGAAGTAAGTGCTCTTTCAAGTGAACATGTGCAATTAATAACATACACAATAGTAACATGTACATACTATTAAAACATTTCATTAAATTTCATGTTTATTTAATTTGCATTACCTAAAAGAAATAACCCTTTTTGTTATTTACAAGTATCCACTGCCAGAAACTTGTCTAAATTGTATTCCAAATAAATTTTTAAGTAATAAAGTTTTAAGTAATCAAACCATTTTTAATAAGTTAGAAAAATCGGTTATTTTGTGTAAACATTAATTAGGATATACAATATATATAGAAAGAAAAACAAAAGAAAAAGATCTTCATTTTGTTCATTCTGATTAAAAAAAAATAAATAAATACCGGTAAATAAATCAGTGAAGGTAATTTTCGACCAAAAATATTACAACAGTATGGTATGTGGTAAAACCCAATTTAAATAAATAATTTTACTTAACGCTATTCATCCCAACAAAATATATTTAGCAGTAAACAAAGGAAGTTGAAAAATATTTCTATTTTTTTAGCCATTAGAATTTTAAAATATCTCTTCCACATTATTCTTAATTCCTATCTAGCAGCACATATACAGTACAACAAATAACGAAATTAAAAATATTCATGAGCATTAATCATGCAAAGCAAAATGTAAATCAATTAAAATAAATTATATTTTTAGAGCAAGCATAGTTTCAATGAAAATTTTCTATATAAAATTTCAATTTCAACACCCTGTAAATAAAGATAGCATAAAACATGCATTTTCAAAAATTTTAATTCAAATTTATTTAAAAATAAGATGTGAGGGGGGGGGGGGGTAAAATGAGCCACCATTTTTTTTAAATTAAAATCAGATGGAATCTGCATAATGAAATTTAATTATTTCTCTTTAAAACATTTCACAAGGGAGATTAAAAAAAAAAATATCGAGAAATAATTTCAGTGTTTAGATTAAAAGCCTACCTAATAAAAACTATTTAAAATCTATTCAATTATTTCCTGTATTTTGTGTGCATGTAATCTTTAATTACATTGTTGTATAATTACATATTACTAAGTACCATAATATAAATTAACGTTCCTTCCATTTCTGTCTTCATGTATGTAACTGAATAAGAATAGAGACAATTCCTACCCCTATCCATTTCCTGTTGAGGAAGATTTGCAACTGTTTCAGGTAGGATCCATTCCGGCTGTTAAAATAGAAATGGAATCATTTGTTGTTTTTTTGCAATTAAGAAAATCATGGAAAAACTTAATTTTGATAAATAAAAGTAGTTGTTTTTATCAGGTATTTTTCACATTAATTTATAAAGAGCTGTTCACAAATGACATAACACTTAAGGGCATTGTAGGTACATATATAACAGAAATCCCTATTAATTAATAGGGATAATAACGTGACGGGAACATCTTTCGTAGCATAATCCATGTAGCTTCATATCTCTATAGCAAGGAAGAACTATGTAAAGAAAACGATGAAGGTCTTCCCTTAATAATCATATCACCGTCTGATTATTTAATCTCATTTCATAACTTTGAAGAGATTAGTACTACATCAAGTAAAACATCTTTATATATATATATAAAGAAGGATGTTTGTTTGTTTATTTTTATACAAATCTACAGTTTTATTCCGATCTTGATAAAATTTCGCATACATGACCTTCAAAGCATGAGGAAGGTCACTGTCTGCCTCAGATTTCGAAAAAATAATTATTGATAAAAAATCGATATTCATGATTATGGCAGGGCATATTAATGAGAAATATCTCATGACCAACAATACAAGACAAAGTTTTTGCAACAATAAATATCAACAATGGTATCAACACGCAATTCACAAACACTCTGCACGGACCAACAATATACTCTGCGATTGATAAGGCCTCCAAGGCTGTAACTTTTTTATTTGTTAACCGATTTTCAAAATTCTTTTTGTATCTTATACTCACATTTGTCCTCTATGTAATGCACTATTCACTTTTCGACATAGTCCCCATCCCTTTCCATGCATTGCGTCAACGCGTGACTAGTTGGGTGAACCCGTCGGAGAGGAATTCCGGAGTTGTTGTCGACACCAGGATTGAATGGCAGCTTTGGACCCTCTTTCTGGAGTACGATAACGTCCGCTCGCACACGAGTCACCACACACCAGAGGCGTTGCAGCGCCTACAGTTCAAAGATGAAAAATTGCAGTTCAAAGATGAAAAATTGCAGTTCAAAAATGGAAGACTTTGCACATTGCGACTTTCACCACTTCCCAAAGAAGAAAGAGCCCCTTAAGGGACATGAGTTGGTTCTGACGGCGAGGTAAACGCTGCCACTCAATCCTGGTGTCGACAACAACTCCGGAATTCCTCTCCGATGGGTTCACCCAACTAGTCACGCGTTGGCGCATTGCGTGGAAAGGGATGGGGACTATGTCGAAAAGTGAATAGTGCATTACATAAAGGACAAATGTGAGTATAAGATACAAAAAGAATTCTGATAATCGATTAACAAATAAAAAAGTTACAGCCATGGAGACCTTATTTATCAATCGCCCCTCGTATATCTCATGACCAACAATGCAAATAAAAGTTTGTGCAACAATAGGAATCAACAATGGTATCAATACGCAATGCACCAACACTATGCAAGGATCAACAATATATGTCTCATGGCCAACAATTCCTGTTATTCAGGCTTTTCTTAGAAAAGAGAATTCTTAGTACTTAATTTCTTAAAAATCTTTAAAAATGATCAGTAACTGGAGATAATGAGTTAGCAGACTATTGAGAAAGAGTGAAAGACGATAGAGGAAGCACTCCTTTAGCTCCGTGCTGTATTGAGCAAGTAAATAGAAGAATCGGCGACCGCTAGACTACACAAAGTGATGAATGGCCAATTTTTGTTTCAAGACATCGAAAGAAGAAAGGAAATTGCAACAACATCAAGTGTACATCTAAAGTAAGATTACGTGAGTAGAAAATTATTTAGACTAGAAGGCATCCTTGGAGAGGTCCATCCATTGTGAGCCTTTAAAAAATTTTTTTTCGGTAACTCAAGTCCCGGTATATCACCTAGAATGGATTGTTTCAGTGAAGAGGTAAATTCCTGTCTTTCGGATTTTTCTTAGAATGGATAGTTCCTTCGCTCTATATTGTAGTGATTGAGTTATTATTTAACCAATTTGGAGGTTTAACTTAGCTTTTTGAGGTTGTTCTGTTTACCTGCAAGCGTAATTATCCCAGGCAACGCCGGGTCCTCTGCTAGTCTATATATATAAAGAAGGATGTTTGCTTGTGGGTATTGAATACAAATCTACAGTTGTATTCCGATCTTGATGAAATTTTGCATACTTGATCTTCAAAGCGTGAGGAAGGTCACTGCCTACCTCAGATTTCGGAAAATTAATAATTATCGATAAAAAATCGATATTCATGATCATGGCAGGGCATATTAATGAGAAATATCTCATAACCACCAATGCAAGGAAAAGTTTTTGCAACAATACGTATCAACAATGGTGTCAACACGAAATGCACCAACACTAGGCAGGGATCAAAAATATATATGACTATCAATGAAAGGCAAAATTTGTAACAATGCATATAATTCCTCTTATTCAGGCTTTTTTTTTAGAAAAGAGAGTACTTAGTACTTAACAAATTTTGAAAATCTTTAAAAATAATTAATAACTGGAGATAGTGAACAGTTAGCAGACTATTGAGAAAGAGTGCAAAGACGACAGAGGAAGCACTCCTTTAGCTCCGTGCTATATTGAGCTAATGGTAAAGCAGGTAAATAGAAGAATCGGCGATCGCTAGACTACAAAAAGAGATGAATGGCCAAGTTTTGATTCAAGACATCGAGAGAAGAAAGGGAATTGCAACAACATCAGGTGTACATCTAAAGTGAGATTACGTGAGTAAGAAATTATTTAGACTAGCAGAGGCATCCTTGGAGAGGTCCATCCATTTTGAGCCTTTAAAAAATTTTTTTTCAAATGTTTATTAAGAATTTTGACTGTATTAATTTTAAGCGTTTTCATGTGTTTATTTTTAAGATATTTCAAAATTTATTCCAAAAAAAAAAGTCTGAGCCACACAGGGATTATCACCTAGCTTATTTGGTAGCACAGCAGACCCAAACGTTTCCTAAAAAAATATTTTCATTATATTCTTTGGGAAAGTGTATATTTTGGAAATTGAAATGCTGATAATGCGATAACTGAACGTTCGTTTCCAAGAATTATTGATAACAAGCATAAAATGATGATGCAGTAACAGAACATTAATAAGGCAGCGTCTATTAATGAGGCAAAAGTCACACGTGTCGCCTTTGAGCTCCGGTATATCACCTGGACTTCCTGTTTTTCGTATTTTTCGTAGAATGGATAGTCCCTTTGCTCCGTGTTGTATTGATTGAGTTATTATTTAAACAATTGGGAGTTATAATTTTTTGAGATCTCTGTCTTTACCCACAAGTGTAATTAACCCGGGCAACGCCGGATACCTCTGATACTCCTCGACTAATAATGAGAGTTAATATATTATACCAAAATGTGAGAGGTCTGAGAACTAAGATTTCACAGACGTTGAAATTCACTTCGTTAAATCAAAATTATATCTATTCGCTCACTGAGACATGGATAAACTCCTCCTTCACTGATAATATGCTCTTCAACGATGCTTTTTTATATAACAATAAATCTCAGATATTATTAAGTTGAATATTAGCACAGTGTCTGTTGTAAAATTAACCTTACTTCAAAATTCATTTACTGAAATTCAGAACTTGCTCTAAAATGTCAACTAACAAAATCTCTAACGTAATGCAGACTAACTGGCAAGAGAATGGAAATATTCGTGTCTTCTTGTGAAATAAAAATCTCAAATAAATCTTGGATTGGTTTATCACACACTTTATATGACTGTCTCAAAAGAAAAGGAAACAGTCTTGCCCGCTGCAAGATTTGATGGAAATAGGTATATCCACTAGAGAGAACTCAAATGTCAACTTTAAGGGTACCAATGGATAAACGAAGACCATGAAATATTAGTAAATCAATTTGAAATAACATATCAACTCAATATCCCAGGTAATATTTTCATGAAAGCTCCACCCTTCATAAAGATACAGTGGAAGCCGGATAATAAGACCACATCGGGACAGTCCTAATAACCGATTGGTCCTATTATCAGAGCTAACAATACAGTATAGATCAGGATTGGGACCTGGAGTTTTGGTCCTAATAGGCGGCTGGTCCTATTATCCAGAGGGCCTATTATCCAGCTTCCACTATATATGCAAAAACTTACAGGAAAATTAGTAATATACACGTACCAATCGATAATTGAACAAAACAAAATGTAAAACGAAAATTTCATCTTTCTTCTAGTTAATTTCTTGAAACTGATATTAAGCAAGAATCTTCTGATTGAATGTAAACTACCCTTGGTTCAGTTGCATGAAGATGTTTTTAAAATCTAGCAAAAAGCAAATAATTCCTTACAATAAGCCTTGAGGAGCTTAAGGAATATAATTAAATCATCCTTTTGTAGAATATCTAATGAGCAAAATACCAATTTCTAAACATGTAATTAATTTAGATATCCTTCCCTCAAATCATATTTACACTCAACAAAGTGTTTACCTTATAAACATGAAACATTAATAGTATTTACACACTATCTACAGAATCATATGATTTTAAATGACTGATTGCAAGAGCTCTAGGAAAACAACTTCAAAAACATATCTTAAAACAAAAGAATAAATTAAGAGAATTAAATGAAAATTACAAATGAAACTTTTTAAACAAATTAATAATTATGCAATGACAGGACATAGATAAGGCCGTGTTTATCGAGAAGGCTAAGGAGTTACACGTGTTTCCTTTCCTTTTACCTAACATAAGTAGGTCTACAGCAGGAGATTGTAGAATTACTGAAAAACAATTTGAGTTAATATTTAAACATTCAAAAAACATTTTATCAGGCATCAATATGCTGTTTAGTATCTTTTTAGTAAATTTTTGAAAAGAGGACAAAGTAAAAATGCATTCTTAGCATGAATGCTTTGAATTGCATGTATTATTTTTTTCACTAAGTCATACATAATTTTCAGAATATAAAAAGCATATTATACAGATAATTTTTTTTTTAACTTTAATTTTTACCAAAAATCAATACTGCTATTATGAAAAACCATGTATAATTTATTATTATGAAAAATCAGAGCAATGTTAAAAATTTATGCCTTAAAATCTTAATTTATGCACGCAAAGCCTAACAACAGTTAGATATTTGAAAGAGTTATGCGATATGCTCATGTGCTTATTAAGGAAAGCACATGTTTTATATTGCTTACTATAAAATTATTTTTCTTTCACTGCTTGTCAGACAAGTGACATGGCTCCAACCAAGAGAAGAAAAAGCAAATAAGTAGTAGTCAAGTATTCAGAAGAACATGAAAATCACGGAGCATGCAGAGTATAGAATATTAATGAGTGCAATGCATGTCTCTAGCGAAAGCAGCAAGAAAATCTATTAAAAATCCCAAAAGATAAGCATACACTGCGACAATAAAGGCAACATTTCCCGAGTTGGAATAATGTTAGAAATTGGGTTTTATCCATCAGAAATGCAGGTTGAGCTGCTAGCACAGTTCAAATAAGAGCAAAACACCACCAATTATTTTCGTACAAATGGGTATTGCTGGATTTTTTGAAAGTGCATCCTAATACATGTGATTTCTTCAAAGTAATGATTTATCTATAAGAATGAGAACAAACATAGCCCAAAATGAACCAAATGACTGGCAAGAAAAGGTATGTAGCAGAAGTTTTATCAAATCATATTAATATTCAGAAATGACTAGTGTTAAAAAAATTTAACAGTGGTTCTTTTTTTTTTTTCTTTTTTTTTTCTATTATCAATTATTAAGTTAAAGGATTTCATTCGTTCATAAATGCAAAAGTTCCATCGGACAACACTAATAGAAGTTGTCAATATTACATTTTGTGAAAGTAGGAATTGCCCTTCCTGTGATTCAGTCATGGAAATCGAAGAAGACAAGGAAGAGGAAGACACTAATTAGGCCTAAAAAAGAAATGCCTACTGAATTTATGGAATTATTTTGCTTAGACAAAAAATGATGCTAATTTTAAAGATTTTAAATAAATTTTATTTTATTATATATTTTTATTTCGGTCTTCATTTATTTTGAATGTGATACATTGGGTGCGTAAAAAACACGAGTATGTTATGAATAGGAATTTTATTCAGTGCATATTCCAAAAATTATGGTATACTACTTATCAGCTGTGGGAAATAAATAAAATATCAAAACCTAATAAGATAATGTAATTCAAACCTAATAGTAATGCTCAAATTGTTAATAGTCTTCCAAAAATTCAATTTTGTTATTCTTATTATTGTTGTTCAGATTCTCTTTACTGTTAATTCCATTTCATAATTTCAGCAGTTCAGTGACTTATCATAATAAATATTATGTAATCTATGCATTCCAATTTATTCTTTTCTTTATTAACAGCAGCTTGTAAAAAGGTGGAGATTGATGATACAATAAAAGCTAATATTCTACAGTAATATTATCATTTGATATTACGCTATAAACCACTATTGTAAAAAGAAAAACTGTATGCAGAAATTAAAAACGGAAATTAACTGTTATGCATGGGGAAGGGGTAAGAGATTAAAAATGTCAAGTTTATGTAATTTGTGAACAAACCCTAATGAAGTCTCTAAAACAGTCAAGCCTAATCAACTTAAATTCCTTTTAAGTATTTTTTTAAATTAATGTTTGATCTCAAAAAACTGCAACTGCTGTACTAAGATTTTATTTTTAAAGTAAATAACTTACATAATTTTTAAATATTTTCCTTTTATTTTACATAAAGTATTAATTTATAAATTAATATTTATAAAATTCTTATTCCACAAATCCTCTAAAACAGTGGTTCTCAACTTCTTTGTATACAGCATACAGCATTACAATACCAACAAACTATTCCTGCAGAGCGTTTGGTCTCAAAGAACTAAATTGTTAAACCTTATCATCTTAGTTATTATTCAATAAATTAAAAAATAAAAAAATAAAAAAACTTCCTCAAAATGTGTACTCAATAAAACATGCATAGTTGTATTTACAAACAAGTTGTCAATTTACAGAGAGAATATCTGAAATACACATATATCATTTAGTTGGGAAAAAAGGATACTATATGACAATTTCATGTCTGGTAACAAATGAAGAGAAGAAATTGCAATTTTTGCCAAAAAAATCTTGTTTGCTTTTTTTTATATATAGAAAAGTTAAGTCTGATATTGAAAACAGTTCATCATTAAAAGTTTTTATATATACATGTACACAAATTGGATTAAATACACGACCATCAAGCAAATTGAGAACCACTGCTCCATAATACAAATATGGACTGAACAAGGGTATTGAAGGTGATTTGGCAAAACCGTTCTTACATTAGTATCTTCAGAATAATCAATAGGTTCAACTTTAATTTCGACTACTACTGGTGCTGCATCTGAAAAATGAATTCTTTATTACATATCTTATGATAATACCCATTAAAGACATTTATTATGTTTACTGAGACATATGCACTAAACTTCAGATAATGTGAATCATGATGTGTATTATTTGCATAAATATGATCAGACCGTTTGTAAAAATGAAAATATGAAAACTATCACTTTAAGGTTCTGTCATAATTTAGGATCTAAACTACAATGGGGATAATTTTAAAAATTTATTTCTCAATATTCTAAAAACAGGTAATTCAAACACAGTTGACCAGTATTACTTTCTCCTTTGCCTTAAATATACTGGTATTAATGAGTATGTAACAAATAAAAATTGCAAATATTAAGGTTAATAGCTAAAAGTGAATGTCATATTTAATCCCATTAATCCAATAATGTGGAGTCAGGTTTAAACATTTATCATAATAATCTGGCGGATCTAATAAAAGAAAACTTTAATTATACGGCAAATTACCACAATTTTCGAGATATAATACTGTGCAAAATAAAAGTTAAAAAATCATTTCGCGTATTATGCAAAATTGTGTAAAATTAGCCAATAATAAAACGGACAAATTTAAAATTTTTATGTGCAAAGTCTAGCATTTCTTTTAGCAGCAACATTCTAGGTTTTCTTGGCAACAAAATGGACATCCAGTTGCAATGTTCATCAGCACAGTAGTTTAGCGATAAAACATTTGAATTTTCTTCCAAATGGGTACGTTTTGCATGGCAAAGAGTAAAATACAAATTGAAATGAATTCGCTCCCTCTGTGAATGATTCCATCAACGAAATCGCTATTTAGGGGCACATAATGCATATTATGAATGGGAAATGTTTTGAAAATATTGTATTACTTTTAAAGTGTATTATCCATGGATGCGTATTATATACCAAAAATTACAGTATTCTTCTTTAAGAAATAGAATATCTATTAAACAGAAAAGTTTCCTATAAAACAATCTGCATAAGAAGGAGTTTTAAGTATTTTTTGTCACCTCAACAAAATGAGATTTAGAATCAATCAAACTACAAAACTGAATTTTTTAATTTGGTTCTATCTCTTATTCAATCTAAAATTTTCCAAGAGTTTTATCAATCAAGAAAGAGATATTGGACTGGCCTTTAAAATTTTAAGAGTAAATCTAAAACCAATGTCAAATTTCAATATCAGTAGACACAAGACAAGAAGGAATCCAATCTGTTTTAAAGGGATATTGTCCCCTCTCAATTCCGATCTCACGTTAGCACTTCTGAAAACTCTTATAATTTTGCATTTCTCATAATATCCTTTATATATTTGTACGAGACAGGTCTTATACTTAATGAGAAAAACGTAACTTCTTATCCACATCAATTTATTGTAACAGTTTACACACATTTCGATCACAATG
>JAHWFO010031727.1:70022-119330 GCA_023313115.1 Rhysida immarginata
ACTAACAGTGACGTTATCATGGTAACGTTGCGGAACCCAAGAGCTTCTGCAATCTTGCTAAATCAATATGTCAGCTCTTTACTATAGCCTATCTTACATGAAAAAAAAAGATGTTTAAAAATATCTTTAGAATTATGAGTACAATAATGACTATAAAGCACCGATAGCAATTAATAGATTAGAGAAATAATTTAGGATGGGGCAAAAGAATTTATTATTTCCTTTCATTTGTAATAACGAGCCGTCGCGATGGCATAATTTTACTTTAGCGACAACTATTTTTTAAATAAGATAAATAAATCCTTTGTGTATTTTAAATATGTTTACAAATATCCCTGTTGCCTATAAAGAAACTTGCAATTACTTAATAAATTATTTAACTTTTTATTATTACATGTATTTTAAAAAATACGAAACAGAATTTTGAACCTTGAGTCCAAAGAGATCGTTAACAAATTGTATTTCTCGTTGCCTGAGTCCCGAAAAAAGGACATGGGGTCTTCATACTAATCCCTTGAACAATAGAGCCAGAGCCTTGAATAAAGCACGTGCATCCCATCCAGGTGGTCTTCATCCCTTCCAAGGAAATTCTGAAATGCTATGATTGGTTAAAGACCAAAATAACTTCAAAACCAAAACTTTTTGCTTGGATTGTGACGCCGTGATGCGAATTGCTGCTTGCAACGCATTTTGCTAGGTCTGGTAAATCAGCCCTCTGGTAAGCTCTCTTGCAAGCAACGACCTGGTAACTGCTAGACCTTTCCTGCACCGTGCCCATAGTCAGCACAGTGGTCAATTTCAGGAGGAGAGTTTATTACGTAAGTGGATAAATAAAAAGTAATAATAAAGGTGGTTAACTTTTTTGCAGTATTAAGCATGTAGTTATAATTATTTCATTAAAAAAGTACAGTGCAGACCCGGTCAAACGCGATCCGCTAGATCGCTGAATTGGCTCCAACGTGGTTTTGGCTTGGCTCCCGATCCCAGCTTCCTTCTCACGCGGGAATAAAAATGCAGAAGCCATTCAGTCTAAAAGGGAAAACACGATCAACAAAAAGGCGATTATATGTATAAAATGTAATGTATTTGCAAGTAGTTCTGAATAAAATGAAAAAGAAATCCAGTTTCAGTATAAGGTTTTGTCCGGTTGCATTTTGTCCTATATCCTATACCTTCAATTGGCATTTTTATTAAATTAAAAGAACACAAAAAGAAACTGTACACGTGCAGACATAGTATAATATGTATTTTTATTCATTTCATATTCAGTCTAAAAGAGATAAATCAGTTGAAATAGATTCCAATGTCATTGACAAGAGCTGCAATTTCATATGCACATGCACAGTTTCCTTTTCGTTTATGTTTAGTTAATAAAAAGTCAGTTGAAGATCCAGTATTGAATGTAGAAGCTATTCAGTCTAAAAGCGATAAATCAACTGAAATCAATCGGATCGGTGGTTGACAAGAGCCGCGATTTCATCTGTCCAGTGTTTCTTGGTTGAATCGATCCGCAATAACATCCGCGTTCCTTGGCTGACATCAATCAGCTCCGCCGAGTTATGACATCTCAAATAGACATGGGAAGAATGGACAACTTATGCAGATTAAACAAACTCAATTCTGAACTTTAATTGCATTAATTATTTGCTTTTCATTACAAAAATATGATAACATGTACAGCAATCTTTCTCTTGGCAGCCATGACAGAATACAAAATACGGGAGTTCAAAAGGCACGTATCGAAAATTTACACATTACAAGTACGGAAGCCTAAAATGAACATTCACAAAAAATTACAAAAACGATTTGCAAGCTCATCATACATAACTCAACAAATACAACAACAAAGCAACATATACATCCAAATCAACAATAATTAACAAATAGCTTCTACATTCAATACTGTATCTTCAATTGACATTTTTATTAAGTGAAACGAAAAGAAAACAAACAGGAAAGGGTACATGTGCATATGAAATCGCGGATCTTGTCGACCACGTTCGATCCTATTTTAGCTGATTTATCTCTTTTAGACTGAATAGTTTCTACATTCAATACTGTGGCTTCAATTGACATGTTTATTAAGTAAAAATAAACGAAAAGAAAACAAACAGAAAAGTGTACATGTGCATATGAGAATGTGATACTTGTCATCTGTGGGGGGGGGGGGGGGGGGGGGTCTGGATCGGCCGCGGCTCGATCTAACGCTGTCACGAAATCGTGGCTCCCGAAGACAGCGTTCGACCAGGTCCGCACTGTAATTGCAAATAGTTGTAATTACTAATTTTTAAAATAGTGAGTAATTGTAGTTAAACTACCTTTAAAGTAATTAGTGGTCATCGCTAAATTAAGTGAACAACTCATAATTTTTCCAAGAATATAGTATTTAATTTTCAGTTATTCTTGATATTTGAATACACAAACTTATTGGAGTAATATACAAATAATTAAATATATGAACTCCTTTTAATGAAAAGAAATGTAAAGAAAAGAAATAAAATAAATTAATAATCTAAAATCACCCAATGTGGAGTAAAGCAGATAAATGAAGGCAAGAGTCTTGTGGAGATCTGGTGGAAGTAGAAGATAAACACAGGTGAATGCAGGGGAAAGTAGACGAGTAGAAGTAACAGTAGGTATATTCTAGTGGAGTGAAGGTCTTGTAGAGGAATGGTAATGTCAGATAATATACCATTAAAGAAAGGCATGAACTTAAAAATTATGTACATAAAACGCAGCGATTACAAAAGGCATTCTTAATTTTTAGGTTCATACCTTTCTTAATTATTCTTATCCGCATGCTGTTATATTATATTTATTAATATACCATTATTTATTTTATTTCTTTACATTTCTTTTCATTAAAAAGGAGTTCATATAATTAATTATTTGTATATTATTACAACTCCCACTCTTATATAATTATTGGAGTAATAATTTCGTAGCAGGCGAATGATGGGTAAAGTAATTTGACGAATTATTTTAAGCAATTTAAAAACCTTTATTATTATTACAGTGGTCGCCACTTACGGCCGTATTCACGACCTAGTAGCAAACCGCGTCTCAAACTGTGTCGCTGAAAACTGCGTATCACTGATACTAGGTTCAGATTTTTTGCTGCTATTTGACGTTATTTCTGAGGCGTGATGCGCAGTTTATGTCGTCGTGAATACCGTTTTTTGCTGCTACTCACTTTTAAAACTGAGACGCGGTTTGATACTAGGTTGTGAATACGGCCGTTAATGTAGCCACCTTTAATATGGCCACCCGCTTTTTATGGCCACTCCAGCTCAGTCCGAAATTTTCTGTTTCCTATGTAACAAATTTTCGCTTTATGTGGCCACACTCCGCTTAATATGGCCAGTTTTTTCAGAGGTAGTTCACGAATTCTACTTTTTCATCTCATCTTACTCCGGATAAATGAACACTCCACTTATAATATCCATTTTCATTTCCCTCTAAGTCAATGGACACTGCTGCTGCACAAAATTACAGATTGTACTGATTGGTCAATTACATGAAAGCTGCAAGTGAAGGGACAAGCAGAAAGCGTAAGTGAAATGGAAAAGATGCTCAAGTGAAGAAGGTCTTTAAGTTGGTTTCAATATGTTAGAAATAGAAATGCTCCAGGGAACGATCCTCTCTTATGTCAAAAGGCTGATGAAAATGCAAAGAATATTAGGCCACACGGGCTTTAATGCAACTGAAGGCTGGTTTCATCGCTGGAAAAAACGCAATGCGCTAAGCTTCAAGAAATTTCATGGAGAGGTTGCTGATGCCCTTGTTTATTGCAACTTGGAGGGACAAAGAGAAAAACTCCTCATCATTATTAAGTCCGAATGTCCACCCTGCTTCAAAAATGTAAAAACTTTCCTAAATCTTTACGAATTGTCTACCAATGCATGGACGATCTCAGAGATCTGGATTAATTGGCTGGTTCAATGGAACAAGCATCTTAGAAGTGCAGACAAAAAAGTGGTCTTCTAATTGACAACTGCAGAGCCCATGCTCATGTTTCTGATGACCTATCCTACATGGAAATCATACGGCTTTTACACAAGTTCACTAATGCAGCCAAGGTTGTTAAACAGACAGCAGACAATATTTTAAATAAACTATTTTGACAAGATGCCGTACGTGTATAAATGATTATTTAAGCAAGCAAACTTGTCTACAGTGCTGGACATAATAATAGGACCAGTCGAAATACAAAACACAAAATATTTTTATTTAATTTTTTAAATATTTTCTGTTTTTTAATGTATAAATAATTTCATTTGTGAAAGGAAATAAAAAAAAAAAAAAATTATGACAAAATTCAGTTTTTTTGAATAATCTCTATACAAATCAGTGGACAAAATTATAGGACCACCCTGAGAATAATGTATTTTTCCATAAAAATTTGCATGTCTGGATCTTTTTTTTTACTCCAGGCTGCTTAATCTTTAATAAAAAAGAGAATAAATGTGATTAGACTGCAAACGAACAATGGGACATGGTACAAAGTTAACTGACAAACAGCAAGCTCAAATTATTGCCTACCATAACTGTGGGAAAAGCGAAAGAGATTGCAGCATTAATTAACAGATCAAAGACTGTTGTGCATAATTTTCTACAAAATCCAATGAAGTATGGAAACGTTTGCCATCCTGGAAGACCCAATAAGGTGTCAGAAAGAGACAAACGTGCTATCCTTCAAATGGCATCAGATACTGGCTCAACATCATCAAGCATCACTTCATCTCTGAATCTTCCTGTTTCACCTAGAACAATACGCCGTATACTCCATGAATCCAAAAACCACGTGTATACAAAAATGAAGTTAAAGCCAAAATTAACTTCAAAACATATGAAAGACAGATTGGCATTTGCAAAACGGTATACATGTATTGGAAATAGTGACATGTGGAACCATACCATCTTCAGTGATGAAAAAAAATTTAATCTGGATGGGACTGATGGCATACGGTTCTACTGGCATGATCTTCGACGTTCAGAAAAAATTCTTTCAAAACGTGTCCAAGGTGGAGGCAGCGTGATGATTTGGGCTACTTTTTCAGCAAAGGGAAAATCAAGCTTAGCGTTTGTCAAAGGGAAATCAACAGCCGACGGTTATCAGGACATTTTAGGAAATTACCTGTTGCCATTTAGGGATGAATTGAATTATCCAGACATCGTATTTCAACAAGATAATGCACCTATCCACCATGCAAAGTAAGAGTGGCTTTGTGATCAAGGACTGACTGTGTTGGACTGGCTAGCATGCAGTTCCGATCTCAATCCAATTGAGAATTTATGGGGTGATCTTGTACGAAGTGTATATGCAAATGGAAAACAATTTGAGAATGTAAAAGGCTTAAAATGTGCCATTCAAAAAGCATGGGATGGGATTCCTTGTGAAAGACTGTTAAACTTGAGTCAGACAATGACCAACCGTTTAATTGAAGTATTAAGTTTAAATGATAAACAAACTAAATATTATTATTATTTATTTTTTGGAAAAAAATATTTTATTATTTCTTTTCCTTAAAAAAACAGTGTGGTCCTATAATTTGGTCCACTGCTTTCTATAGAGATTATTCAAAAAAACACATGCTCGACTTGTTGTGTAAAAAATAAGTACTTTTGGTAACCTCACTTAAAACAGCCAACGGTTAATGTGGCCACTTAAGCTTGGTCCCAAGGTGGCCATATTAAGCGGAGACCACTGTATTACTATGGTATTATTATTATCATTATTATTTCTTTTGTGTTTATTACCTCATTTTTAAAAAGAAGATTTACCACTAAACAACCCTTTACAAAATGTGCATGTATGTATATACCATAGTTACAAAACAGAGTTACAAAATAAAAAATATTTCCTGGTTTTCTTTTCTCACCCCCCACCCCCCTCCAATCATCCTGCTGTTATATCTCTTTGTGATTCCCATCATTTTTTCTAACAATTTCATATGTATTCAGAATGACAGTCTTTTGCATCAGATGTAAGCTATGTACACAAAAAAGTGAAGAATCCAGAGTTAACGATTAGATTCACAAGGATCTGTAAGGTCTAGAACGCTCACAAGAGTGCATTCGTGATGTCACCGCCATGTTGTTGATAAGTTGTTACCAGTCAACTGCTGTAACTCCAACAGTTATGCAAGATATTCAGAAGGGATTGCTGTACTGTACAAAGCACTCACGATGCCTCGTAGACATGTTAGACATCCTATCCACCAATTGATAGCATTTGACAGGGGCCACATTGTGAGACTGCATGAGGCTGGTTGGTTGTACTGTGCAATTACCAGGCACGTGGGCCATTCTGATGTCACAGTGGCCCGATGTTGGAATCAATGGGTACATGAGGGCACCCATGCACGCTGTGCAGGTTCAGGTCGACCAACAAATACCACCCCAAAGGAGGACCATCGTATGGTGCTCCAAGCATTAAGGAATACCATTGCATTGGCACCTTCCATCCATGAACATGTACTGGAGACTCTACAACACCCATGAGTTCCCGCACAGTGTCTCGACGACTCGCATCTACCGGATTGGGGGCCTACCGCCCCATGCGTCGGTTGCCTTAATACCACAATACCAACGCCTGCATTTAGAGTGGTGCCTTGCCCAGGAGGCATGGACAGAGGATGAATGGCATCGCATCATGTTTAGTGATGAGTCCCGCTTCTCCATGACCTCCGATGACCATCGTGTTCGCATTGTACCAACAAGATAACGCACGCCACACAAAGCAGCTGTGTCTATGGACTGCCTACAGCATGTTGAGGTCCTCCTGTGGCCAGCAAGATCCTCAGACCTCTCCATCATTGAACACGTGTGGGATAACATTGGAAGGTGACTCCGTCCCAGTACCAATGAATGGGATCGGGGGGGGGGGGGGGGGAAATGATGGAAAAAACCTGTGGTCTGACTTGCCTCAGGAGAGGGTCCAAAGGCTGTTTGACACCATTCCGAACTGCATAAGGGCATGCATTGGTGCCAGAGGGGGTGCCACACCTTACTGACCTGGCACCAACATTCCACCTGTACTACCAATGCCATTGTCTGTTCCATCCCATATTGTAATCAGTACAATAAAGTTATATGTTCTTTCATCATATGTTTTTCATTCACTTTCAACCACTCCTTCTGGGTGCTTCACTTTTTTGTCAGCCAGTGTATATTGTCAATATCAATCTGATGCAAATAATAATATCAATGAAATCAAGGTAAATTCAATCAATAAGTTTTGATACTGAAAATACAAAATCATGAATTAAAATCCAATAAATATTAGGTGGTTAAATAAAACTGACCATGCATTTTCTTTAATTGCCTGGTAAAAATGACAAAATCAGAATTTAAAGAAATCATAATCACAAACTCATCTCATTCTCATATTACACTGTCTTTTACAAGATTTATAGTGGGCATAATAGAACTGATCAGTCATTCACAACAGGGCTGTACAGTCTAAATCAGTGATTCTCAGCCGGTGGTTAACTGGTGTTACTTCATTGTATATTATGTGGTTAAGTGGTACACGGTTGTGAAAAAATTGAAAACTGCTGGCCTAAATAAATAACTCAAATTACTCTGTAAGCTATTTTTTATTAATTTTTTGTTTTTCCTATGACAGTAATAGCCCATTATAATTCAAAATATACAATGATGTTTTCAATGACTGTTGGCCATTTTGAGTAAAAGTATGATTAATTAATCATGACACTCATTTTTCAACAACTTTCCAACTTCCAGAAAATGGGATGCAATTGAAAATTGAATTCTTCATTTAAATCACATGACAATAAGGTATCAAAGGAAATATATAGGGTAGGCATAAATTACTGATACCATAAAAAACATCCATAACATTATAACTAGAAAAGCTATCTGTACATGGTTTGCAACAATGAAAACAAACTCTCCAAAGTATTTAGCTGCTTCCATTAACGCGACTGATCCCAACATGCAATGCGATATGGCATTATAATCAAAATGGCGACTTATAATCAAAAGTGCTCTAGTGTGAAGGTGTATGTATGTATGTATGTATGTATGTGTGAGAGTGTGATGTGTGCCTTTGTGTGTGTGTGTGTGTGTGTGTGTGTGTGTGTGTGTGTGTGCGCGCGCGCGCGCGCGCACGCATTTTAGTAGGAATTGAAATCTCCGATTATAGTTCAACAACATTAATTTGGAACATGGGGAAGACCCACCGAATAAGAATCATTAAATCACTGGTTCAAACAATTTCAAGCAGTAGCGAGTGTGTTGCACCAGAAGGGCGCGGGAAGATTGATGTTGATTGATAGTGTTGCAAAAAATTACGGAAGATTCACCTGGAACCTAGTGAAATCAGCACATCATGCACATTTGCAACTGAACATTCCATAAGGGTTTGCATACTTGTTTGAAGCTAAAAAGGGACGACAAGCCGAAACGTTTCATATTTACAATAACAATGCTTGACAGAATCGACAAGGCTTTCCTTTCCAAAATTGCTTTTAGTGACGAGGAAACATCTTGCATGTCTAGAAAAGTTAGTAGATGCAAATGCAGTATTTGGGAATCAAAAATATCTTTGTGTTACACACGAACATAAGCGAGAAGCAAAAAGTGAAAGAGTGGTGTGCAATTGCAGGTAGAAATGATAGGACTGTTCTTCTTCATTGAAAAGACAGTAAACACTGGAGAAAAAAAGCTAACAGTAAAATCTGAAAGATGATAAAATTGTTATAAAATAGGCATAGAGCCATCATTGTGATTAATTACACAATGGCCAATGAATTAGAAATATTTGTTTATTCTTTTATTGGAACCCCTTTGGTCCAAATTACAGCTTGCATGTTGGTTGGCATAGTATAAGAGTTGTGACATTTAAACCAAATATTTTTAAAACGAATAATTCAATAGGGAATAACATCCGAAGATGCAATGAAGCAAACGAACCTGATAATAGAGGCCATTTTATAGTGGCGAATATGGCAGCAGCCATCTCAACCAGCAGAAGATAAGTTCTGTTGGGGCAGAGGTTCTCAAAGAAAAACCATTAACTCATCAAAGCCTAACAGAATGAAAGAAAGTATGTGTCAGTGAATTAATCAGACATATCATGTATTAAAAATCCAATTTGAAATGTTGTCATAAAGCTGACGGACACAGGCTTAACAGCAGGGCATTTGCAAATGAATGCCAAAATTCTAAGAAAAACAATCCATTGGCACTGGTCCATACAGGAGACTTGCATTATCTGGAAGACACCAACAAACTATATGCCATTTTCTATCAATACAAGACATATGCTGTGTGTGCAGACTTTAAGCAAGAATGTAAAGAAAATATTCAAAGACTTCATATAGTGGTGAGTGGATATTGTTCCTGAAGGCAACTGAATGCCAACATAGTAATGCCAAGGTCATTGCAGCATACTTCCAAGAGATGGTTATGGACCCCATTGTATAGCCCTGAGAGTTCAAAGGTCTGGATCCACATGGATAAGGCATCAAGCATTACCACAAGGTCTTTGGTATGCTACAACAAGATAAAGGCAAATGATAATTGCATAAAGGTCATCCCATTTTCGTTCATGTTTAACCTTGTCTTCATGCTATCAAAGACTGAACATCGCCAGTGACATGGATAGAGGGAGACCTGGTCATTCTGAAAAATGGCATCCTGCAAGAAACAATCTGTACTATGAGATAGACCTGGCTGCTCAAAATTTAATCAGAGCCCTTGCCAGTCAAGGTGATAATTGGGCCCACAGAAAAATCAATAACATGGCTGTCCAAGCATGATGAAACCTCCACCATGCTTCATCATTAGACAGTCTGAATTGTAAATTTCTTTTGGCATTCTGCACATAAAACTTCCAGTGCCAGAGAACCATGTGAAGGATCATTCACTGGACCCTAAGGCCATTTAGGAATAGTCAAAGGAATTGGGTTCATTGCATCACTGTTTTCCCTGTTGCATTCACTGGAGTTTTAAATGGCTTGGAGATTGCACATGATTATTTATGATCTTCCCTCAGCAGTGTTTGGCATAAACAAAATTTTAAAAAAATGCAGATTCAGCTCTGTAGTACTTTCATAGCACTTCCTTTTTCTTAAATGTCACAATTATTTTCTTTAATAACTGTCTATCCATGCCATTCAGGTTAGCAGATGTTTTATTTTCCTTAGGCTCTCAATACACCTAATAAACTGTAGGTTTGTGTCATGAATGCACCAGCTTGATAGGCATCAACAATTTGTCTTCTTTGCAAGTCAGTAAGGCAGGGCTTAATCCGTAATCAACACAAAAACATATATCCAAAGATTAATGATGTACACACTACAGACACGAAATGAAAAGTTAGTAGTGCAAATAATCATACATGTATATGAAATTTTAAATCACAACAAGTGCTGGCTAAAGTTTATGTTAAGTTCGGGATAAAAAGTACAGTAATACCTGTTTAATATGATTCTGAAGGGACTGTATGAAAATAATGTACTCAACAGGAAAATGTCTTAGGTGGGGAGATCTAAAACATTCAAAATGCATACTACTCTATCATATTTTTTATTATTTTATACTCCAGTTATTGTTTTATATATATATATATATTACAAACTGTTATTATACTTTATTCATGTACCTTGTTGTTATAAACGTAAATATATGCCAACCTATTTGAAATATGCATATAGTGTGAGCATTTTTACATTTAATTTTGAATATTTTTGATGTATTAGAACAAAAACCTGAAGAGGGCATATATGCGAGATGGGAACATGAAGAATAACAGTCGCCATGGCATAAACAAGCTCAAAGTACGTACGCACGATGGCAAGAAGGAGATTAATATGTAGGAAAACTATTGTATTAAATGGGATAGATTGTATGGAAAATGTACTTAAAGTAAAGGGTGCAAGAAAAATGTGCGTATAATGTGGAAAATTGTATTGAATGGATATTACTTATTACCTCAGGGAAGGCATTGAATAAATCTACTTAAAATAGGAAAAGACAAAAAAAATATTAGGATCAAATTAGGAATCTTTGAATTTCTACAATCATTTCCATGTTATAGAAATGTCTATTCTTTTGAATCTTCAAATATGTATAAAGGCCTGAATTTAAAAATCTGTGAAGGTCTTGCTTTATTTCTATATAGAGGGTGTCCCAGATATCCATGCCCAAAACTTCTCATAAAGGTAGAGAGGAAATGGATGAACATTTTTCACTAATAAACCCATAGTCAAAAATGAATCTGCAGTCAGCAACAGAGCATTGACTGAGAAACTTTGTTTATGCAAATTATGAATTATGAAATAAACCATTATTTGCACAATGTAGAGAAGTTTGTAAAAAGTATGACACTTAAAGACTGTCATTGCCAACCATTGCTAACATGCAGAATGCGATGAAAAACTGGCAGATATTCATCTGACATGTATAGCTCTAACAGGAATGGGAGCATGGGCATAGCCAAGGGGAGGCAGGAGGGGGCGTTTGACCCCCCCACCCTCCAAATTATGTAAACCTATATACGAGGGTAAATCAATATACAAGTCCAAAATGGCATTGAAATGAAAGTTGAAATAGTTACCTGATGAAATCTGGTTTATTTTTCAACATAATCTCCATGAACATTTAGGCACTTGTCCGAATGTTTCACGAGTTCCTCAAAGCCAGAAGCGAAGAAGGTTTGTGGTTGGTGTCGTAGCTAGCTGGTAACCTCCATGACAGACCTCCTCCATATCCTGGAACGGGTGACCACCCAGGTGATTCTTCAATGTTCCGAAGAGGTGAAAGTCAGATGGTACCAAATCTGGACCGTAGGGCTCATGTTTCATCATTTCCAACCTCGGGGCAGTATGTGAGCCACTGTGATATTGGCACTGTGTGGACGAACGTTGTCATCCAACAGAAGAACTTCATCTCTCAAAGCACTTGGATAAACATTTGTTACCGTAAACAGGTAACATTGCCTTGTTGCACTTGCTCAACAGATTTATTCATCCCACTGTTCATCACGGGTACAATTAGCCATCCTAGCCATTCAACACTCAAATGGAGAACATGACTACAAGTGCACTATGGTGCTGTCACCTGTACAGACACTTGCATAAAGGATCATTGCAATGATTGATATTCATAGCACAATGTAGCAATTTGAAGACCTTTCCTTTTGCGACTCATATAAACACTTGATTTTTACTGAAAATAAGATGTACACAGTGTTGGTAATGGCTTTATTCAGCAAAGATATATGTTATTTGGTGCACTTTTCCACATAAATTTCTCACATATGTATTTGACACACCCCCCCCTCCCCAAAGTGTGCCACACAAAAAATCATTTGCAAATGTGCATCAGTGACTTTCTGAAACAGGATCCATCTGTGTGAATACATGTAACACAGGATGACATGTTGTGCAACTGCTGGATGTTGAAGATGAGATACTGCAATAGGTTCCAGACAATTCAACAACAGGTATACACGCTGTCACACATTCCTTTTGTGTGCACTGCTATCATGTTTGGGCAGTCATGCATGAAAACTTGATGTATCCTTTCCATCAACAAAAGATCCATGCAATGAAGATTGCTGATATTTTCTGCTGTATATCCCTGGGGGAGAGACACTGACATTTATTATTACCTGATACCCACTTCTGTTTGTACATCTGAAAATACCCTATCAAAAATCCAATTTCATAACCATCAATTAATTCTCTTCTGTTCTTCATCAGTTCTCCATCAATCTGGTTGGTCTGCACAATGGTATTTGCAGAAGAATCAAGCTAACCCTATATTCTACATTCTCTATGTAAGCCTAATATTATCTGGTATTAAAGCTTAAAGATTAAGGTGATAAATAAAAATCATGAAACAGATATCAGGTCCCTTCATTTGTGGAAGTCAATGTCCCCTTAAATCAATTTGCCATAGCCTGCTTTGGAGTCATTTACGACTATGCAGTCATTAAAAAGATATTAACGGAAAAACACCGAATGAAAAATTCCGCAACGTGGATTTGAAATGGAACAAAGAATATCATATGCTCGTGCCTCTACCAATGGGGCTATCACAGAGGCTGGATAGCAAGGCTTCTCCAAGTGTCTTAAAGACTACAAGTACAGTGAAACCTCCCTGTAGGACCACGTCCCTCTGCAATAGGGCCAATTTTTTTCCACCAAATTTTTTCCCATTGATTTAATACATAACGAATCTTCTTAAAGGAACCACCTCCATAACAATGGGACCACGTTTTTTTTTAGAACCGGGGAGAATGAACCTCTTTATAAGGACCATCACCAGACAATCATAAAGCAGTTTATAGAACTGCCAATAACAAAACCAGCAGACCAGAAAGGAGATTTTAAAAACTTGCACACTTATCACCCTAAATATATCATATGGTTCTAATATGGCATTGCAACTGAAAAGTTGAACTTCACCAGCCTAATTCATTGTTGGGAATCTATAATGGTGTTGGATACAGTAAATAGGATCAAACATCCATGGGAGAGGCACGAGCCAAGGCACGTGTTGTTTTAAAAACTACCATATTGTAACTCAGACACTGAGGAAAGGCTTCTACTGAAGATTTGGACGATTCTATGGTTCGGTCTGATTGTAGGTAACATTGCAGGTGCATTGGTAATTGAGCAGTTAATTTTAGAAGATATCGAGTATTATGGCGAAAATGATCCTGATACTGTTTGTAGTTGAAAATAAAGAACATGTAAGTGAAAAAGAGGATGAAAAATTGTGAGGAATAAAATTGCTGAAGATTCCAAAGGAGTTGATACAATTAAAACTGAAAATTATAAATTATATAAAACAGAAGATGCAGTAGAGCATCCTGCTATGAAATATCTTTGTATAGTGGAAAAGCATCTTCAAGACACATTCATAGCAAACAGTTCTAAGACAAGAAGCACATACAACTCCAGGATTCTATTTCTATATAAAACTTAATTAAAAAAAAAAAAAGCAAGAAACAGATTTTTATTACATTTTAAACTCATATTTGTACAAATTGCGACACCATGAAGGAAAGACGCAACTGAGCTGCAATTTTCAGCCAATGCATATTATAGTGTATTATGCAAATGATTAAAAGTTCAGAGTCATCAAACTCTAACAGAAACTCTAACCATTTATCTGTACCAATGCAAATCGCTTGTGTATTAAATTTCATTTAATTCTGATGATTCCTTCATGGTGTTGCAATTTTTACAAACATGAGTTTATATAATTACTGTAATAAAATACCGTAATGTAAAATTGTAACAAAGTAATACATTGTCTTTGAGTTCGACAATTTTATTAAAAGGAGATTTCTTTATTTTCAACAGCTGACAAGCAACATCCCCGAGTTATGGAACCTCCATTTTGGGACCACCTCTGAAAAAGGACCAGTTGGCCCTTCCCTGTTGGTAGTCCGTATAGAGTGGTTCTACTGCAGTAAAGGTGGAAGCTCAATGATAGAGCAGAAATCTGGCTCACAGATCGAGAAATCCTACTTTCCAAACCATCAGAAAGCCGATGAAAATCATACGAAGGTGATAAATATTACAGCCCAGTTGTTAGAGGTAGCAAGCATGATACACAAGGTCCCAGGCTCGAATCCAGGTCGTGAAATTTTGACTTTTTTTCCATTAATATTTTTATCTTATGTTTGGAGCATCAACTTCAGTTTAAATTTATCACTTTTGTATGGATTTATTGACAAAAAATTCTCATCCGAGTCCTCTCTATCTCCCTGAGAAGTTTGAACATGGAGTTCCCGGACACCTTGTATATTACATAAAGCTATATATGGCCTACTATCCGAGCAACCCTAATCAAAAAATATGGAAAAACTCTAAAACATACACTGTCTTATAGTTATATCAGGGTTCTCCCCAGGCTCTTTTGAAGGGGCCATTCAGCTGATTTTGGTGACTGCCCAGTTGAATACACGAAAAACTGTACAACACTGCATAATGTTTTATTTGTTTTCAATTTTTGTCTGCCCAGCTATTTTATCTTTCCATCCACCTGATAAATTTTTTTTTTTTGGGGGGGGGACACGCTATATTTATATATACAGGGTGATTCATCAAATCCCTCAAGTGTTTCAAAAGTCAATAGAACAGACAACCTAAACAGTCACATTTGCCAATAGACAATCTCTCGAGTTTCATAATAGATAATGTGGCCTATTTGTAGAAATTAGCACTGGAAGCAGTCATAATAAAAACATGGTGTTATGAATCTCCTTCTTCAAAGATCACTTAACACGGTCACCGGACCTAATCCAATGCGAGTTTTTATGGTCTTAAAGATCATGTGTTTATGCCCCCTTTGCCACATCATTTAGCCCAGCTACAAGAGATGATCACTCTTGCAGTTGCTGACATTAATCCTCAGAGGTTAGTACATGTGCAGCAGGAACTTGAATATAGGATGCTTTCCACTTACAAAGAGTGTTCATATTAAATACCTATAATGTACATAGGTATGATCCTATATTCATTGATTTGAGCGTTTCTGCTATGTCTATTATGGCTACTGTTGTATCGACTTCCGAAACTCGGGAGGGAGTTATGAATCACCCTGTATCCTACAATAAACTGTATCTGTCTTAGTTGATTTGGGAGGATGCCCTTGCCCTCCTAGTCCATAAGGCAGACACATGGAGGGAGAGATAAACCTCTATAGAGAAACCTTATGATACAACGATGGTGAAATTTCAATCACAAAAACAAACTATTCTGTCCAAGCAATGTTGAATCTTACAGAAGGGTATCAAACGATACAATGAATGAGTCACCTTTTACAATAAATATAATGCAATCCCTTACAATATGGGTGGACTAAAAATAACAGTTATGGCAGGGTTGTTTTTTGGGGGGGTTCTCCTTTTTTAATGAAATATTAGCTCCTAAAGACGTGGGCAGAAGTAAGAAATATTGGTAATTATTACAGCACTGACAGTGATTCCAATAAGAAAGTAATAACTAGAGGAATAGTCCCCTCTCAGAAAGAGTGAGCAAGGATTGCAGACTTTGCAATTGCATTAGGTTTGTTAACAGGTTGGCACTCATCAAAGTCTGCTTCTGGTAAGGAATGGCGTGATGCATGTAGCTTCTCCAGAGCTTTTACGATGACTGGGTCTTCACAGTCAGCCAAGATATGGTCCAGGTGATGTGACCCTTTGCCTTAAGGGGTCATCGTCCCATAGCTGAAACCTCTGTAGCTATTGTAGAAATGGTCCATGACCTGTAATGAACTGAACCACATACATAGACAAATTCAGCATGGCTGTTGTGACCTTAGGAATATAATTACAAACACGTCTACCTTTGACACTTGAGGACCATTGCTCCTGCCAAATTGTGATAATATTTGAGCGTAGAGTTTTCTTGTAGCTCTGGAAGGAGGGTTGGACTTCTGAGTTCAGACAAGCAGGAAAGGCCAGGGCAGCTTTCTTTGCTGCTGTGTCTGCCACTTCATTGCCGGATATTCCTATGTGGGCTTTCACCCAGACCAAGGAAATTTTGAAGCACTGCCTCGCCTTGGATAATATCTGCTGAGCAATGAGCACTTGCCTAGTGGTGGTCTTATTTCTGACAATAGCCATCAGAGCAGACTCAAGAGTCCGAGAGGATGGCTATATGGTTGTGGCCTGCCTCCTTGAATTTTGCCAGCCACACAAGAGCTTCAGAGATGGCTTGCACTTCAGCCTGGAAGACGGGACAGGTAGGCTGAAGGAGGATTGTCCTATAATGTCCTTGCCTCGAAAGGCCATAAAAGCCCCTCCAGTGTTTTCACCTACGTGTGATCCATCTGTGTATATTTCCAAGTCAGCTTCGTATTTAGGAAATAGCCAACTGTGCATCGGGATGGTAGTATAGGTCCAGGGAGGTCTCGATTCAGAAGCTGAGAGAGGTGGCTCGTGCTAAAACTTTTCTGGCAACAATGGTTATTACTTCCTATACAGTGTGCTGTATGAGCAAGCTAATTCAAACGTAAAGAGCTTTTGTACAACTGCGAAACAGCAATGAGTGTGAAACATTCAAAATGGTTCGAAGCAGATTTCTTGTGTTCGCATGTGAAAGGTCCGAAAATGTAGCGAGCAGCTACATTTGTAAGGAAATGGGTGAAGCATTTTGAAGACCACAAAAATATCAATGACCACTAGAAAACAAGACATTCAGGTCTTAGAGACTTCATGAAGAATCCACAAATAATAGGAAAATACGAAGTCGTTTGCAAGAGAAAAACATAAAATGGCGGAGTGAAGAAACCTCTCCTATAAGAAAATCATGGGAAGAAATGTCTCCAATGGGCACAGGAAATTATGGATTGTGATTGGGGCAATGTCGTTTTCTCAAATGAATCCTCGTTTTGGTCACGTGATTTCCCACATCAAGCATGATCATCCTCTCACAAACTGAGCTTTGCACTGTACCATCAGCATCCTGTCCATTTCTAAGGTTGCTTCTCAAAAAACTCATCTGGGAATTGGAACATCTTTACTGAAAACCTGAATGCTCAAAGAATGAGCCGAATATACAAAGAGACTCTGTTACCATCTGTTTGATGTTTGGACAGAAGTACAAATACAAACTGGGTCTTCAAGAGGACAATTACCCAAAACATTGTAGTAGGCTGTATGCAATTGAAGGCATAACATGACATTGCACAGTTAGATTGGCTGTCTCAGTCACATGATACCAGTTTAGAATATGTATGGGCTTACATGAAGCATTAAGCTTCGAAGCATAATATTTGCAGGAAACTCACCTGGAGTTGAACCAGCTGACTCGACACTCAATGATTTGGAAGTCTTAACCTCTAGAGTTTACTGTCAGTCTACTAGACAGGCATGCCCCAGAGATGTCAAGCCATTTTAACAATGACGGCGATTGGACCGCTTATATATATAGTTCTAACTGGAATTGATCTTCTCATTTTCCAGAAATAAGCATTTTTAAACTTATAGTGTACACTCTTTACTTAGACGGTATTTTAAAAATTAAAACATTAATTTTTTAAAACTCTAATTTATGAAATTTCTTCTTCTATAAAGGCTTGTGTAGTGGTGGGCGATTCCGTGAAAAATGGAATTGATTCTGGAATAGATTCTGGAAAGGGACAGAATCGATTAATTTATCGATTCCTGGAATCGGTTAGTGAAGGTGACATCAATGCCCTCTAAAGAATCGATTTTTGACACAGCTGGAATCGAGAATCGATTCAGAATCGGGAATCGCCCACCACTAGCTTGGTGATCAAGAGTGTTAGGGTGTGGGATCTTGAGATCAAGTTGTGGGTTTGAATCCTGCTGCAGCATGATGTTTGTGTTCGTCCTTTTAAACCATGTAGAAGCTAACATAAAACCACTGCATTAATTATGCCTTGATTACCAGTAATGTTATCTACTGGTGAAAAACCTCCTAAATGGAAAAAATACTGAGGCAAGTTATTCATCACAATGTATTACCTGATACTATATAAATTTCAGTTACCAAGAAAAATAAAAATAAGAAAAACTAATTTAGACTGCTACATGTCAAATTTATTGTTTTTCTAATACTGATTCTTTTAGTACAGCAAAAACTTCTTTACTAAGTGCAGGTGGCTCAATCACTCCCCAACCCTTACTACAAATATGATTAGATTCTGCTGCTAGATAGTAATTATTTATCATGCTGCAATATTGTTTGCATTTAAAATAGCCTTTTTAAATTAAAAGTACACTTTTCAACTTACCAGCTTTCGCAGAAGAATTTTCTAATAAAATGTGTTCAGGAGACATTTTTTCTTGTGTCATCTGAAAAAAAATATTACAAATAGTTATATTGTTTTATTTACAATGTAGTTGCTTTATTTAATTCTTTCTTTTAAGTTTGAAAAAAAAAAACAAACTAATATAAATACAATGTTCAATGTTTACTCACGATACAATTTATTAGGAATATTGGAGATATTATTGCTGTATCAGAAAAGGACTATCAAGTAATTTTATCCTTTATTAGAACCACCACAATGCATAAACATTATTTTACAAGTCATCACATTCCTCCCCAGAGTGGACACCCCCTTTTCCACACCCAAGTGGACACGAGTCAATTCATAAGAGAAACAACCAATTAAAAACTCTTGTGCCAAAATATGCTTGAATATAGAAACTAGACTACAAGAATGTGTAAATATTTAACTTGACATGGGAAATTTCTTGAGTATAACAATATTGTTAAGAGTCCTTGGAAGCAAATCTTCTCAATTTGGTGGTTTTTAAGGCAATGGCTACATGTTCAAGACTAAATGTGCTGATGAAGCCTTCAATTCTTTATTTAAATACAGATTTTTTTTTATTGGATCACAGGACTTTCTTATTCTTTTTGTTAAATTATTTAATGACAAATCCTTTGTAATGCAACCACCATAATTTAGGACTGAAATCAAGGCCACCTAGATAAGAAGGCTAGACACTATAAGCTGATGACATCACTAAAGGAGGGAATGAGGCCAATGAGAGACAGCCCAGGGCACTCAAAAATCGCCTGACCATTGGGGTATGAGCAACAATCCATCCTTTATTGTTTCCAACAAACGAAAAAACACAGATTATTAAAATCCAAGATGGAGACAATGAAGGTTACATTGTTGGTCAGAAATAGTGATGTTAAATCTCAGATGACTTTTAAGTGCCCTGGCCTGTCTTTCATTGCCCTTGAGGCGGGAAGGAAGGGAGTGAGAAAACAATACAATGAGAAAAGAGCTCGTTAACAAATTAAAGGAAAACTTTGATAGACATTTTTGAGATTTGCTATCGTTTTTAAAAATATTGAAAGTTTTTAATAATACTTAATTTATTACATTTAATAATTAAATTTTTGATTTGTAGTTGTTTTTCATTCTAGTTCAAATACAAGCATTAAGCACTAGACAAATGTTTCGCCTGTGAGACCATCCTGATCTAGAGCTTAATGCTTGATAAACTACAAAAGATGTAAGCAAACTCCAAAATTGGCTTATTACTATTTATGTGTGAACATTTGTTTTATTATATGTTAATAATATGCAAATAGTAGATAAATCATTCAAGATACTTGTAGTTAGACCTAATACACTCGACTTAATGCTTCGATATTTATTCAGTTTTAATTTAACTACAATATGTTTTAAGTGAATGCGAATGTAATTTCTTTTACTCTGATTCATCTAAAAATGTTATTCAAACTTTTAGAACGAACAAAGCATTTAATGCAAATGATTTTTTGTCAAATTTGTGCCCCATTATCGCTTGAACATGATCTAAGTATGAAGGATCGCTTATAAACTTGACTTAGATGACCAGAAACAAAATAAATTTATATTCCTACTTGAAATATGTTAGCAATTCATGCTTCCTTTACAATACGATGTGAAACAATTATATTAAATAGTTAGTTCAGGCTGAATGAAAAAATGATCTGCATCTGCACTTAAGCTTGCATACAGAAAGTATTGCCTACATCAACCTTCCCTCCTTTGATCACATGACCATTCCCATCATGTTCAAGTTGTCCAGGCGTTCTTATCTAGGCGGCCTTGAGTGAAATCCTTCAACTCAGAAGACTTTCAGACCATTTAGTCTTGAACATCTCGCCATTGCCTTTAACATACCTGCCAACTTACGGACAACAAAATTCGTACATTTAGTCCAAAACGTATTGGAACCAATTTACATGTTCTGGAAATTATGCTCAAACAAAAAGGCTGTCAAGTGACCACTCGATCTGGGGTGTAATTTTCTCACTAATCCAATAATGAAACCAGTTTTCAGATATCTCTACTTGTTTTGAGCTATTGCTTGTTTTATGTTATTAACATACCTGCCAACGTGTGATTTTTCTGGAATCAGGACTTAATTCAACAAACCTAGAAACGAAAATGGGACCTGAAAACCAGTGTGCTCTATAATCCAATTTTTAACTAATTAGAATATTAAAGTCCACGACCATAATAACATTGCAAAATGTTATCACGAGTACGTTACACATATAGTTGAAATGCGAATTCTTAAGAAGTCTTTTTATAATGCACAAACTCTTTTACAATGGTCATTGTGAAAACTGTAACAACATGAAAGAAGGATGATAAGAGCATTGTCATAGTGAGATCATTAAATTGGGACTCCTTAATATTGCTTCTAGAAATATATTGCTTCTAGAATTGGGACTCCTTAATATTTCATTGCTAATGAAATTGCTAGAGACTTTGCGATACAATAACAAGAGAACAGAGGTTCTGATTAGACATTGACTTTGTCATGCCATTCGTTATATTTTATCCAATCATACTATTCCATTGTACCACTTTTATGTATATAAGGGCATGAAGCCTCTAGTGTATATCCTTGATAAAGCCAGGAATAAATGGCAAAACTAGTCAGAAACTCTATTTTCCTGTTATTGAATTGCAAAGTCTCTACCCATTTCATTGACGTATGGGGTTCTACTGGGCATGGACTTCAGCTGGTACTAAAGTTGGAACTCTTAACAGCAACCATCACATTAGGAAAATTAGACACAAGTCATGCCATTTCTGGTGCTAAATTCCAGCAGAACAATGCTTGCCCACACAGAACATTGTCGCCAATTGAACATGTATGGGATAATGGACAATCTGAGACTAGCTCGTCAAGGTGCTCCAATTCCAAAGAACTCTGGACTAAGGTACAAGCAGCTGCACAGAAAAACACCCGAAGCCCTTTTGATTCCATGTATGACTCATGGAGATTTCACAAGATATTCACTTTTACATAAACATTGTTGTGCTGGTCTGAAACTGTAATCAGCTAAATGTGTTATTATTCTATTGCCATGGTGTTGCAATTTTCAGAAACACTAAGTGATAGACCTGTCACCTATTCTGCATTTCGTGTTTCCAGGTGTCTCAGTTTTGTCAGCCATTTTAAAAATTCGTACCTTTATAAATCTGTCTGTGAGACGTACAATTACATCAAAATTCATACATTGTATGGAAAAATCATACTATTTGGCAGGTATGCTTAAACCACCAAACTGAGGAGATCGGTATTCAAGGAATCTTACAACATTGTTGTACTCGAGAAATTTCTTGTGCAAAGATAAGCGTGTTTTTTCAGCCCCAAACTGTGCATTGTAAATTAATCATATTCAAATTATTTATTTTTCAAATATATCATGATACAAATTATTTTCATAAATTGCTGTTAGTCTTCAATTGTTATAAAAACTGAAATTGGCTTGTATTGAAAAAAAAACAAAAAAACATTATTGTTATCTAGAATTTTAAATTGCCAATTACCATATATCTTCCAATAGTAGCCCCCGGCGTCAATTTTTTCAACTGAATCACTAACCGGGCGTTTATTAGAGACCAGCATTTATTTTAAACGCCACATAATATGACCACTTTGGAGGCATGTCTTTTTTTTTTAAACAGAATATGGTAGTGTGCATTAAACAGTCCTTACGAACAGGACGCCTTGAGAACAAAGAGCTGAATAGCAGAGTGAATATGATATCAAAACTCAAAGCAGTGTGCTGGGAATCCCCTCAAGCCCGTGTATACGTGAACCCCGAAAGCGGCTCATGTGAACAGCTGGGTGTATGGGAATCCCTGGCGTTTATTAGAGACCGGCGACAATTGGAGAAGGCGTCTATTTGAAGATATATGGTACCTTTAATAAATTAAAATAAACCCGTCATTTTAATGACATTAAGAGGTCATTAATTATCAAAAGGTGATTTATGTTTTTTGCCTTTTCCGTCCATCCGTCTCCATAACTAGATTTTCTCGAGAAGTATGAAAGATTTTAAAAATCGGTTTTTGCTCATCAATAAATATGGGACAGAGCACGAGCAAGTTCAAAGATGGTCAAAATCCTTACATATGGCATGTGCTCTAATGGTACCATTATGATACCCTCTAGTAAGTACAGTAGAACCTCGATTTTACGAAATTCCGGATTTTACGAAGTAATTCTGAAATCCCGACCCGAATTTTGTAATTTTCTTGTAATAAACTGTCCTTTTTTACGAAGTATTTTTAAAATAAAATACGGTTTACGAAGCCATCAACAGTAATTAATAGTAAAATTTTCTTCAATTAAACCAATCATAATAACAGAAGAAACACCTCTTATCCACAAAATATTTTACTAGACATATACATATATTGAACCCAAAGGGTTCGAAATACGTATATGTCTAGTAAAATATTTTCTGGATAAGAGGCGTTTCTTCTGTTATTATGTCGTTTTCCACAGTTATTCAACGATTTTCATTTTCATAAACCAATCATTTTAAACTTTTTTGTTAAGCAAATGATATCTATCTCTAATTGACCATGTAGCAAATGAATGATTTTTTTTTTGTTACTTAAGCACGTGTTTATGCCGAGTTATGGGACAGTTTCGATATGAGAAAATCGATTCGTAAGCTGGTTTCTCACTTTCGATATCAGAAATGTCAAAAGTAGTGTTGTTGAGCCAGTTGATTGCGAAAGCCAAGCAGACATTAGTGATACTGATTTCGAAGAATTCAAAGCATGGGAAGACTTAAAAAGTAGGTTGAATTTCAATAATAACTTTTCTGAGTTTGTTGGTAGTGGTAACTTCATTTGTGATTTAATCGTGTCGAAGACGAGATTGATGATAATGAAGACAACAAAGCCCAAGAGGAACCCATAACATCGTCAGGCATTAAAAACTCTTTAAATACACTGCGAAAACATTTGTACTCTATGAAAAATCCCCCAGATAAAATTTTTGAAAGTTTTTTGAATTATTTTATTTTTTTATTTATTTATTTATTAATTAATAGGATCCAATACATCCATCCAGGGCCTGTATGGCCAGAGGCCGACGAGTTGGGTCCCTGGATGGACCGGGATTCGCGACTGCTGTATGATGGTTGCAGCAGCCGGGGGGGGGGGGGGGGCAAAAGATTGACTATCACGGATGGTCACCCATCCAGTGACGAGCCGTGCCTGATGTAGCTTAACTTCACAGAAGTTGCGTTCAGTGAAAGCCCACCAGATCATATTTATCAAATCATATTTAGAAGAAATTAAATTCAGATGCAAATTTGCAACGAACAACAATTTTAAACTATTTTCAAAAATCCAATTGACTTTTATTTGACTTTTAAAATTGTTATTAATTTAGCTAAAAAATACTGTAAAAAATTATTATCATCATTATCATTATTTTCCCCAAATTTTCTGGTCTGCTTTTTACGAAGTTCGGATTTTAAGAAATAAATGCTATTGATCCCCTGAGATTCATAAAATCGAGGTTCTACTATAATATACATATTGTAAGTAATACAACTCGTAACGGCGAGACATGAACAAATACAGCATTAGCAAGTACAAGCAGTAAAAGCTAATCAATAAAAACACATCGAAGATGGGCGTAAATGTTTCAGTGGCATGTGTTCTTATGTAACTAACAGCATTATCTGAATTTGAATAAGTATGAACACATGAAAAATCCTTAGAATTAATACAGTAAATATTCACTTTGGAAAAACGAAAGAATTCTTTAAAATGCTCGTACGGGAATTTTGTGTACAATTGTGTTTGGCCAGGAAAACTCAACATCGCATCCTTAACTTTTTAGAATGTCAAAGAAAGGCTATGAGTATTGAATTATTTCTGCCTATATTAAAAATACTTTGTAGATGGGTTGAGAGACTTAAGGAACTCAGTTTATAGCCCCGTCATCATTCCTCTTCAGCACGTAACTGTTTCTATAGGGTTGTATTCAGTCACAGAGCGTGGATTCATGTCCTGAATGTAATTGTTCATATGGAGAGTAACAGTTTTAGCAGCAAGGACTGCCCTCTCACACTATCAGTTGTGATTATTATAATTTTCTAATATGTTTACATAAACTTTATCCATAACTTCTCTAAAGGAAGTTACTACTATAAGTATTCTACTATAACGCGATCTCTTGTATAATGCGATCCCATTTTCAGAGCCCAAAAATTCAGTAAAATTTTACCCTCTTGTATAATGCGATCCCCATTTTTTGATTCGTCGCTAACTTACGAGAAATAAAATATGTAGAAAAATCTCTATTTTTTACGATTTGAAAAATGTATAACCTGGATCTATACAATTAAAAGATCTGACTCATTATGGCTTGATTCTTCAAAAAAGTTCCTTAATACAGTACAGATGGTGGTTTATTTAAAAATAATAAAAGGTTATTTAATTTTGAAGACAAAAATGATACAGATTATATGTACTTTATTATATGTTGATTTTTTGAAATTTTTACAGTACACATTATGTATTCATGCATTGTGTATTGTAATAAATATTCATTTGAACTTTATAAAATGTGGCTGTTAAAAATTTTCTGGTCGAAAATTTATTTCACTTTTCACCTTTAATGTTACAAGTTTATTTAATATCATATTTATATTGTTCAATTATTATCAATAAATGTCAGCAAAAGGAGTTATAATAAATAAAACATGATCATAGTGATTTTTTTGCCAATGGTGTCACCATCTTGCTTTTGAGAATTCACTTTTTCATTAGCTTTTGGAAACGAAAAATTGAGAAAAAAAGGGAATTAACGTACTGTATATCGTATATACTATATGCACTGCAATATGCCAGTATATTAAATATTTTATGCTAGTTTTCGTTTGAAATTCATCAGATCAAAGTTCGTTTGAAATCATGGTACACATAACACATAGGCGTCCAGTGCCTTTGGCCGATAGACAGCTCCAGATCATCAGATTTGCAGGAAACTTAGTCAAATGGTTTAGGCAATCACTTTGAAGCTTCTCATGTGTCCGTCTCCACACAAACGTGCCAGCATCATCACTGCAACCGACTGAGATTCGACTCTCATCCGAAAAGATCACCTGTCTCCAGTCTTCCGAATTCCAGTGTTTGTGTTGTTTAGCCCATAATAAACGTGTCTTCATTTGTTTCTTGGTCATAGCCGATTTTGTCTTTGCTTTGCAACGTCTATAGCCCATCTCTGCCAGTCTTTTCCTCACAGTTTTAGCACACACACTCACATGATACTTCGCCCATTCCTTGTTGATTTCTTTTGAAGATGATCTTCTCATTTGTGTACAAATTCTGCACAATGCTCGTTCTTGCACCCTGCTGGTTTTGCAGGGATGGCCGGTCCTTAGACAATTTTTGTTATTTCCTTGCATCTCAAACTTCTTTTTTACACTGCTGACTGTTGATTGATGACATACAACGATTTGGGCAATATGTTTTTGGATTTTGCCTTCTTTCAGAAGTTTCAGTATAACCCCTCTCTCTCCATCACTATACTCTTTTACTGGTGCCATTTTGATGCTAATTTGAACGAGTAGTTATGAGTTTTGGTGTGTGATAGTTACCTACATCTAAAGAATGAATTCGTCTGTTGCACATGCTTACTGTAGAAGGTTATATTCTATTCTATAGGGATGTTTGGAATCTTTATGCAATATTTATTTCCAGGTCAGAGTTTCACTCAAGATTTTTTTTCTCTCTGAATTTTCAACATTTTGGGCTGAAAATTTATACACACACGTAGTGTCTAAAGAGATAAATAAACGTTTATTTTTAAGATTGATCCAATATCCCGGTGCTGCATAAAAAATTTGTGACTGTCTAATTGGTTCAAACATCCCATGATATGCAATACTTTTTGCCAGGGGTTGTACAAGCTATATTCTCTTATTTGTTTTAGAATAATTTCTTATATCTTTCCAAAGATTTAAATAAAAAAGAAATTATAGTGGTTATTATTTCTTTATTGTTTTCTTTATTTATTTACTTATTTATTTAATACTTTTTATAAGTATGCCCCTTAAAACATGAATCATTAAGATAAGCATCTTAGCCGACAAAAAAAAAAAAATGGTCAGGTGACTTTTCAATGTTGGGGCCTGTCTTTTTCGTTGGCTATGGCAAGCATTAATTTCATGAACCATTGTTGATGCAACATACAAGCACTACCAACTGATTGTTGATGCAAACTCGACCAGCTGACTGTTTGCACATGCAAGTAAACGAGCATAAACCATTTGTCTATTTCCTATATATAGATAAAGGATGCGTAAGGTATTTGAGGACAGATTCACGTCAAGAAAAAAAACAAGAGATATAAGTCGAGATAACATTATTATCGAAACATCATATGAGCATACACAAGAAACTTCTTGTTATATGGCTATTCAATCAATCCACCTTCAGCTTCTATAACTGCTTCAATGCAAGATCGAAACCGTCGACATGCGCGAATCAAATGGTCATGGTTCATATTGGTCATTACTCCGCCTGCAGCTTTCAATTCATCTTTGGTGTTATGGGGTGTTCATTGACCTCTCTCTCCACAACGCTTCATACATAGTAGTCAAACGGATTCAGGTCAGGGGAGTTAGGAGGCCAAAGGTTAGGGGTTACGTGATCACGGAAGTTGTCGGCCATCCATTCCTGTGTCATACAGGAGTTGTGTCTTGGAGCAGAATCTTGCTGAAACATGTGAGGCCTTCCGTTGCGTATCGTGTCTATCCAAGGCTTAACAGTTGTTTCAAGGGTCTCAACGTAGACCGCAGAGTTACTTTAAGGCCTTGGGGAAAGAAGTGTGGAGGCATCATATGTCCTTCACTGCTGACAAGCCCTAAAACCATGACAATTGAAGGAAATTAAGTGTGCATGACTCGTGGCACTTCCAAAGGGTCTGCACATAAGCATCTGTCATCTCTTCTGTTCACCTTCTCATCCTGGTCAAAGTTTTTTTCTTCGGAAATCCACAGCAAATCAGCTTCACACAGATTTTTCAGCTTGTTTAAGAGCCTTTTTGATCCGAGTAGGCGGTTTTCCCGCGTTTTGTCTGACATAAACTGACCTCTTCGCATAACATACGAGTGATATCTGATGTTTTCATGGACAACATTTCTGATTGTTCCTTCCAACACATGGAGATCTTTGGCTAGTGACCTCATGGATGTTCTGGGATTGTTATCAATGGCCTACTTCACTTGCTGAATAAATTCAGGTGTTCTGGTGATGTCAGAGTGTGAGGCATGCTTTTTACGTTTTGCTACTGGTGCAACATTGCCATCTTCGGTCTCCAACTCCTTCCGCACTGTGTGGACGAATGATCTTGCGATCTTTAGAAATCGTGATATCTCTAAATCACTGTGCTCTGCCTTTATTACCACGATTACTGCATGTCTCTTCATGATTTGTGTTACTTGATGATCCGCCATTTTGCTTGCCGGAAACGGAAAGGACATACAATTTACTATAGTGCAGCAGTAGCCAAACGAAGGTGTGTCCTCAAATACCTTACGCACCCTGTATATAACAAGAACGGATGAAGGTAAGTATATATATGAGGGTTGTTCAAGAATTTTTGCTTCCTGGTCCGTAACTTTATTTGTTAACAGATTTTCAAAATTCTTTTTGTATCTGATACTTACATTTGTCCTATATGTAATGCATGCACTATTCACTTTTCAACGTAGTCCCCATCCCTTTCCACCCATTGCACTAATGCATGACTAGTCAGGCGAACCCGTCGGGAGAGGAATTCCAGGATTTTTGTCAACACTAGGGTTGAATGGCAGTTTTGGGCCCTCTTCTGCAATACGATAATGCCCCCTTGCAGAGGGCTGCCACACACTAGAGGCGTTGCAACACCTAAAGTTCAAAGATGAAAAACTGCATACAAAGATGAAAGACTTTGCATCTTGTGACTTTCACCACTTCCCAAAGAAGAAAGAGCACCTTAAGGGGCATGAGTTGCGTTCTGACGATGAGGTGAAAGATGCCATTCAATCCTGGTATCAACAACAACCCTGGAATACCTCTCCAAAGGGTTCACCCAACTAGTCACGTGTTGGTGTAATGAGTGTAAAGGCATGGCGATTATGTCGAAAAGTGAATAGTGCATTACATAGAGGACAAATGTAAGTATCAGATATAAAAAGAATTTTGAAAATCGATTAACAAATAAAAAGGTTACGGACGAGGGGGCAAAAATTCTTGAACAAGCCTCATAGATATATTTACTACCTTTATCCATAATAATACTGTACTTTTTTTTGTAGATTAAAGTGTAAGTACTTCCTATAGGCTAAACAGACTTCAATCTGTAAGTTGCAAGCATTTCGAATGAATATCTTGCTTGAATCATCCAAATATTGGAATGCCAGCAATGAGCTGTTCGACTGGATTAAGTCTGTTGGAAAAAGAGAATTTCAGACCTTTTTCTAGTATATTCCTCTTGTCTTTATTAAATATGTGTGAAGACTCGTATTATTAAAGGCTTAAAAAGACTTTTTAAGGCCGACAAAGAACACATTAGTTATTTTAGATACCCGATTATATTAGTAGAGTAGAATCTCTAATCAACAGTGGTCCCTACACTAATGTCACCAAAAATCCATTACCTCGGTTTGTGAATAAAGTTCACAAGACAACTTGAGACTGTCCTTTACTAATTCTGAAGAAGGAAGCTTCTAAGTTTACTGTTCATACTCCATGTCTTCACTTAAATTATTCATAAGGCAGGGAAGGCTATGAGACCAACACATTAATTCTCCCAGTTACAAGTTATCTCAGTTTCTTAATAATGAGTTCAGAAAATTTGATCATACATTCGATAGATTCCCAGTGAAAAACAGCTTCGAATTAATTTTGAAAATTAAAATTAAGCGCAGGAGAAATCTCCTTTGATGTTTGTTCCTTTTTCTGAGTGTTCCTGTTCACATCACTATGGGTTATATTACAAATTTCCTATCTTCTTCCAAAGTTTATCCTGAAAAAGTCAATGAATGTATCCACTTAACTGGGAAATGCATGTATGGAAATTTCTTTCAATTCAATTCCAAATTTTATAAGTTAACCTCGGGAACAGTTGCAAGCAATAGTCTTAGTTCATTCATTATTAATCTCTTTATGAGTGAATTCGAGAACCAATTAGATGCAGCCCTCTCTTATTTCCCCCATATTTGATATAGATATGTGGATGATATCTTCACTTTTTTGACATGAATCAATACAACGCTACCTCTCTCTTTTCTCAGCAGATTAAATAATAAGTTTCCTACAATCATATTCACACGTGAAGTTGAGATCAATGGATGCCTTCCTCTTCTAGAATTAAGAATTATTAGGGTTAATGATAGGTCAGAGTTTGACATTTATCGAAAACAATCATCGCTATATTATGAAAACCCACCGTCCTATCCATGCTGCCTTTCACGCTATCATCCACCGCCTTCTTAATATTCCTCTATCCGACCAAAGGTACCTAACTGAATTGAGTACCATTAAATCTATAGCAAGGTTGAATAGCTTTTCCAATATCATTGTCGATAACTTACTCCATAGGCATAAGCTTCTTTTAAGTAGAAAGGACTCCACGAAGTTAACTCCAGAGACGACAAGCACTAAATTTATGTGTACCGCTTATGATCTGCAATTAACTAAGGGACTGAAAAAGATTTTTAGCACTTGCAATTTAAAGATTGCATTCAAAAGTGGGAATATTTTGAAAGCATCTTAGGAAATACTAAAGAGGCCATCCCACCTCTAGAAAAGTCTAGAATCGATCTGCTTCAATGTGATTTTTGTGAGAAAAACTAAGGTGGTCAGAGTTCTATAAATATTACGAGGGGAGTTCAATAAGTAATGCAACACATTTTTTTTCTGAAAAAGGGGGTTGTTTTATTCAGCATTCAAATACACCATGTTATTCCCCAATCTTTTAGCTACACAAAACTATTTTTCAACGTAATTTCCATTCAATGCTACGGCTTTACGCCACCTTGAAGTGAGGGCCTGTACACCTGCATGGTACCATTCCACTGGTTGATGTCAGAGCCAATGTTGTGCTGCATCAATAACTGCTTCATCATCCGCGTAGTGCGTCCCACGGATTGCGTTCTTCATTGGACCAAACAGATGAAAATCCGTCGATCTGCTCGAATGAGAGTGTTTGCATGTTCCGACATTGCAGGAGTCAGAGCTGTGCATGGCCGGCCAGCTCGCGGGAGATCAGACAGTTTTGCTTGACCTTGCGGCGATGACACACTCTTTACCCAACGACTCACCATGCTTTTGTCCACTGCCAGATCACCGTAGACATTCTGCAAGTGCCTATGAATATCTGAGATGCCCTGGTTTTCCGCCAAAAGAAACTCAATCACTGCCCGTTGTTTGGAATGCACCTCCATTGTAGATGCCACTTTAACAGCTCACTATAGCACTGTCACATATTGGACGTCAATGAAAGTTTACGAGATGAAGCGGAAATGTTTGAAAATGTTCCACAAGAAATGTCCAGTTTTTTCAACCAAAATTGGCCGAGAAAAAAATGTGTTTCATTACTTATTGAACTCCCCTCGTATTTAAAGGTAGAAAGAGCATTTAGCCCATGTAATATATGGCAGGTCCTCAGAGTAGGGAAGGTAAGTAAGGCTAGAGCACTCATGGCCATAAGAAAATGCCACTTACTGAGCAGAAACCGTAAGTTACAGAGCAGCCATCTTGAAACTGGCAGAAAGAAGCATTGGACTCATTGGAGCCACATAGGAGCAAGCAGAAATGTGGAATTTTTTTTTTTGAAGGATGATTATTTAAATAAGAGTCAGACCTATAATGCCACAGTATTTAATGTTATACATATCTAAATTTAGTACAAGTTCTCCAGGTGAATAAATAAATATGAAGTAGCTTGATGCTTAAAAAACTCAATACAGGTAATGCAGCCTTACTAAGCTTTTGCCAGTGGCAAGATGGCAGAACGATGGCACCATCCTTAAATAGGTCATGAGCGCCCTGTGGACAGGTTGGACAGATAAAGCATCACCAAACAAAATGTGGAAATTGGCTATACAGACCAATTATCTAATATTATTTGGATCGGTTTTATTACCTTTAATTATTAATTATTTTAGCTAATTTATTTAAACTATTCTCCTTGATTTTCAGCATGAAGCTGGTATTTATGTTCACAAGTTATTTAACATTTTATGTAAAAGACCAAATATATTATTTCACTTATATTCTGTAATTTTGCTGTTTTTCATCTGTCAATCCTTCGTTTCATCTTTTCTCCCTTCGTGTGAGCTCTTTCCGTTAAAGATCATTGAAAGAAGCGGCAGAGAAAGCTATAAAAAGATATTGTTGCTAGGCAACAAGCCATGGAGGGATGGGCTACCGCCAACGACCTTTTGAAACAATTGCTTGCTTATACTAAGCGTTTAAAGCAGAGGAGAATCAATGGGAACGACGATTGGCGGATTTACTTTCCTGTGCTGTTTTTGTTTATAATAAAAGGGGGGGGGGGGCTGAACAGTACCTCTCTTTCTTACTCTTAGAACACTCTCTGAGACTCATCATCAATTGGCGAGGCGAGGTCCTCCACTGATCGCTTGCTCTTACTCTTCTCCGGCCCATCGTCTCTTGTGTTAGGCAAAAAATTGCCGAAACCTTCTTGACTCTCGTGCTCTAAGAGGATCGTTGTCCCCTGGCATGCGTGGAGGGTGGAAGGCCGTCACTAACTGAGATAACGGCAAAGCAAGAGAAAGTCAACGTGATTCAGTGTGAGAGGGAGCGGAGAACGCAACGCCAAGCAACAGGTGCCACTGGACAACGATCCTGGTTGTGGGAAACATTCTCGGTGGTGAACGTCTGCTATCCACGGGATAACGCAGTGGGCACTAACTGCGAGTGGAAGCAGTGGCCATAGCGGAAATCAACAGCCATCACTCGGCGGATGCTTGTCTGGGTAACCATCGGCTGACATCAAGACAGCACGAAACTCCAACGACAACATCATTTACCGGCTTCGTAAACATGTGCACACTCAAGCATCGAAAGGCAACATCTACAATTCTGATTAACATAAAGAAACAGGTAAGTGTATCCAAACCCCAACTCAATTAGATAAAGATAAACTGAACTATTTGAGAGAGAGAACTTGCACTAGCACGTGCATTTAATTACATAAAGAAGGAAACTCTAGTTTATCATGAACTTTTCATTCTCAAGAACTTTAAAAGTCATATTAGTCAATTATTTATTCAATTCCTTATTTATCTTGAATTTTCTAAGCATACTAACACACTAAAAATTTCTTTTGCCTTGAATAAAATTTTATTAAGTTTCATTCAATTTGTTGCATCCTTCCAAGCGTAAATCACTTGCTTCACTTATAAGTTTAAGAACAATTAACGTTAATTGAAAACAGAGGAGAACATTATTAAATTAGCATTCTTAACGATCCAGATAAATAGCAATAGTTAAGAAGGGGTCTTTCATTGGTAAATAAATAAATAATATTGCAGGCACAAGGGAATAAATAATTTAATTTAGAGTAAGTGGGGCCTAACTTATTTTGAAGAGCCCTCTCTTGGAAAGGGAGGGGGGGGGTCCTCGATTTGCGGGGACTGGTATTTTGTGAAACTGAAAGCAGTCACAAAAAGGTAAGTGCTTAATGATGGCAGACTAACCGGAAACTTAACATCTTGCTCTTTGGTAACAAGATGAATAATGATGGCAGACTTTAATTTACTTTGAGGGGAGTCGTATGTAAATTAAGTAGTGGGGTCAAGCGGCAAGGTATCACCTCCCCCACACCAGATAATTTTAAGTTACTTAGTTCTGTCACTTAGACAGCTTTGAGTGTACAGAAGTCTATAAAAGGGATTCTAAAATTTATTAAATATGGAAAAAGGGCCGATCTCAAACTCTGTTCTGTTTGATTTATTGAATTGATTCAGTCTTCTTGTTTTATTATTATTATTTACTATTTTTGTTTTTTGTCACTTTATTTTTTTTATTATAGTTTATTTTTTTATATTTTTAATTTACACTCCGGATGTAAGATCCATGTCCTGTTCTCGATGCAGCTCCTATAATCAGACTCCACTGTATTTTCTCATTTCTTTTTTAATTTTACTTTTATGTTTTAGCTTACTTCTCCTCCTCCTATTGACAAGATTGCCTCTTATTTTATTGGCCCATTGTTTTAAACATGTTGTTACTATCCCTTCTGCTTACCAAAGGGAGATATTCTTGGCAATTTCTCCCCTCCCTTGTTGCATTAAGGCTTTGTCTTTTTTACTTTCGTGTCTCACCACTGAAGACTTTTTACCCGAAGTATATATATATTCGTTATTTTATTTCTCCTTGTGGACTAGAGGTTACCCCCCCCCCCCGCCTTTTATTGGTTGTTCCATTTCATAGTTTTCCCTGTACTTTTGTTTACAAGGTTTATTTCAAACGTTTGGATAAAGTTATTTTTAACCTGTTTCTAAATAATTATCAGTTCTCTATCAAATCTCTTTAAGTAAATTTCTGAATAAGTACTGAAACGTTCTTGGTTAAGTGGGACATTGATGGCTCTGTCCACTTTCATTTCCATGTTGGACAATGCCATCAATATCCCACTTAGCCAAGAATGTTTCAATCAAGAAATTTCCCTCATTCAGGACATCGCAACGAAGAACGGCTACAGCAAACGCACTATCACTGACCTACTCAGGAAAAGACAGTTCAAAAAATTCATTCATATCACCACCATGAAAAATGCCAAGAACAAAGGAAAAACCATCTCAATACCTTTTAATAAGCAACTAATCAGAGGTCTCAGCACAGTGTTAAAGTCTTTTGATCTTTCCATTTCTATTAGTAATCCAAGTCAAGGACATTTTCCCCAACCCAAAAAACAAGATACCGCCACTCCTCAAGTCAGGAATCTACGAAATTAAGTGTGCTCAATGTCCTTTGGTTTATAAAGGGCAGACTTTTCGTAACATTGAAACCAGATTTAAGGAGCATTTAGCACACAGGAAGTATGGAAGAAGCAACCAGTCCTCCGTAGCAAAACATTCAATCGACACAGACCACGATTTTCCAATCAACAATGTACATCTGATAAAATCAATAAATAAAAAACACCTGCTGGATGCTTTTAAAAGCTTTGCTATCCAACAATCAGATAAAAAATCAATCCTTAAATTAGATATGGGTCTGATTAGTGACTCTCCTCTAATTCAATGGCTGACCCAAGTAACCAATCAGCGAAACTGATTTTTCAGGTTTTCCTTTATTGGTTGTTGTTCTTTATACATCGAGTGAGCATATTATTATGACCACCTGACTTGTTTATGCAAATGCGCGCACGGACGTTGCCACAATGTTGCTAGTGGGCCAGACCAATATAAAAAGGGAAGCTGAGTGTCTTCGACAACAGTAGAAGTGTTCCATTCTTCAGCTATGGGTAAACGACGCGATTTAACAACCTTCAAATGATTGTAGGTGCTCGAAGCTATGGAGCAAGCGAAACAGCAGCATTCGTGGGATGCTCAAGAGCAGCCGTCGTTGAAGTATTTAAAGACTGGACGGTTAGCCGGAAAACAGGGTCTGAACGTTCGCGTTGTAGCCGCCCGTGGATGGTTGATGATCGGACAGAACGGAGACCGTCACGACTGGTAAAGGATAACAGAAGGGCAACTGTGCATCAAATCACTGCTGACCTTAATCAGGGGTCCTCAAAAACGGTCTCTGAATGTACTGTCTGCTGCACACTGCATCGCATGGGATACGGGAGCCGAAGACCTGTCCGCACACTTTTGCTGTCTGCAGCCAACAAGCAGAAATGACTCCAATTCGCTCAGGAGCACAAGGACTGGACTATCGAGCGGTGGAAATAAATCATGTGGTCTGACGAGTCACGATTCCAGTTACATCATGCAGACAGCCGCATAAGAATCTGTCGGAAACAGCACGAAAGTATGGACCCCGCATGCATGAGTACAACCCTTCAGGCCGGTGCGGGCAGTGTTATGATCTGGAGAATGTTTTCCTGGCATGTGTTTAATCCGTTAATACGTGTTGAATAACATCTGGATGGCACAGCATACCTCCATATCGTCGCCGATCAAGTCCACCCTGTCATGTTGATGGCGTACCCCAATGGAGATGGCTAGTTCCAGCAAGACAATGCGCCATGCCACAGAGCTCGTATTGTGCAGGAGTAGTTCCAGGAGCATGAGGGGGACTTTACCTTACTTCAGTGGCCCCCACAATCCCCAGATCTCAACCCAAATGAACATTTGTGGGACGAAGTCGAACGAACCATCAAACGGCTGGATCCACCACAGTCCAATCTAGCACAACTAGACACTGACCCAATGAGATGCTGACAAGGTGGTCATAATAATATGCTCACTCAGTGTATATACTCAGCTGTTTCTAGACACAGGCAGTTTTCTCTCAGTTTCCTTGAGGTGCTCCTGGGCTGCTGAATGGTGGAAGCAATTGCTCCCGAAAAGTATTTCAAACAGAATCAGGTTGTATATTTTCAATCTATTATCATTGTGGTGAAAGACTTTTTTCTTAGTTTTAAGTTTTGCGTTATTTCCTTTTTTTATTCAAATTAGTAATAAATTTTCGACCAATCAGCACAATTTCTTGTTTTATAAATTTGGATGATGACCCCAACCAGGCTATATAAGTAAGTGGCTGAGTAATTAATCGGTCATTCATAAGACAAGTAGCAGCAGAAATCACTCAAGACCATAAATTCCCCTCTACTAGTCAGATTTCACCATTGTTTCAATTATGCCATCAAGTTGTCAATTTACATAAGTAACGAAAATATGGATGCTCAAAGCTGAAGGACTGTCAGTGAAAGATATTGCACGCAAAATAAATCGGTCAGCATCTGGAGTTTACAAGCTTTAAAAAAGGGAGTCAATTACCAAGCCAAACCACGATCTGGCCGACCTAAGGTGACATCCAGCAGAGATGACAGACAGATTGTCCGACTGGCATCTAACAAAAGGACATCATGCCAGCAAATTATCAATGATTCTGGACTGAATGTATCAAGAACAACAGTCTTTCAGCATATAAAAGCATCAGGAAATAAGCTTACAGGTTTATTTGTTTTTGGCTTTCATTGTTGAAATATCACATCTTTTAATGTATTTAATTAAGAGAGTATATTTGATTGCAATTTGTATATCATCCTTGTTGTGACATAATAAGCTATTGTTTTTTCATTATGAAACTGCATACCTACTTTCACATCCCTCTGTATTTATTCATTTCAATGGAAGTAGCTTCTCTAATTTATGTATTATTTTATGTATTTTTATATGGCTCCAATAATAACAAATTTGTGCAATGCTGATGTTCAATTTTGTGTGCAGTACTTGTTGTCTGGCTACATTTATAAAAGATTAGCCTTTTTTACCAAAATACTATATTTTTTATTTGAAATTTTGCAAGCAACAGGCTATAAAATCCCAATAACAGCTAACAAGATATATAAAATATATAAGATATAAAAAATTATAAATAATATAAAAAGAATAAATATAATAATATTAAGCAATAAATAAGAAAAAAAGATCATAAAATTTGTGTAATATTTCAATAACACTTTCTTACATAATTATAATTCAAAAAAATTGAAGCAATAAAATTTGTAAAGTATATAATAATAATAATAAAAAGAATAAACATAAAAATATTAAACAATAAAACAGGAATTGAATCTCATTTTAATAATTTACTCAATAATTAAATTCTTCCTAACATTTACTGTAAACTATGTATAGGAAGTGTAATATTTTTAGTAACAATTTGTTTATATTGATTATAACTCATAAAATTTAAATTGATTATTAGATCACGACATGATATTACAAAATTTAAACATTCTAAAAAATGGGAGGGGTAAATAAAACTTGTCTTTGTTTCTAGAATTTAATTTAGGTACATGTAAATTAACAGAATTAAGAAATTTTGAAGAATAAATTATGTTATGATATAATTTAAAAAGGTAACAGATCATGATAATTCTTCCATTAATTAATTTTTCACATTTAAAAACATTTCGGAGATAAGTATTATCACAAACCCGTTATTAGGATGAAAAAGAGTAGGATGAAAAAGTCTAAAAAGTGGAGGTCAGAAATCAGCTTGTACTTTTCTAAACACAATTGCATTTTAACATGATAAGGAGAGTAAATAACAGACATATTCTAGTGTAGATCTGTCTAAGGTATTGAAAAGGAAAATGGAAAAATCAACATTATTAAAACTTAAGGAATTTCTAATAATAAAATAGGAAGCTCGATAAGCTATAAAATTGATATGATCAACAAAACTTAATTTTGAGCTAAAGATGACACCTAGATCTAAGGACTAACAGTGTAATTAAATTGAGTAACAGTTTTGTGGTAATTTATAACCACTTAAAGTGTAATCAAATTTATAAATAGCCTTCCTGAGGGACTATGTAACATAAAGGGGTACGTAGTGGCATTTGTCACTGGTAAACATTTTGTTTTGATTACACCATAGTTCAATTGAATGAAGGTCAAGTTGCAATTTTTAATTTTGATTACTACCTGAATGTTTTTATGCACTTCACTTTCAGAAACAAGTAAAAAATATGTATTTATTACCTGTTGGTGGGAAGTAACTGGTTCAACTTTAATTTCTCGAGGAAGAAAATTCATCCCGAAAGTTTCATTCCAGCCTAAATTTCCTTTAAATAAAGGGAGGGCTTTAGAACTTTGTTTGAAAAATAGCACATTTTTATTGAGAAAGACTGTATTTAAAAATAAGCAAGAAATGGAAGTGAACATATACACTCACATGCCAAAAGTCATAGGATAGCACCTAACAACGTGTGGGACCTTCTCTAACCTGGCAAAGTACCACAGTGCGACGTGGCATTGATTCCACAAGTCGGTGGAAGACATCTGAAGACATTGCCAACCATTCCGACTGGAGAGTTTCCCACAATTGCCCATTACGGAGCCACCACCGGCTTTCACAGTACATGCTTGACAACTTGGGACCATGACCTTCATGGGGTCTGTGCCACACGAGCCCTACCATCAGCTCGTATCAGCTCGAATCGAGACTCATCAGACCAGGTCATATGTTTCCAGTTGTCACGTGTCCAGTCGATGTGTTCATGGGCCCGAGAGAGATGTTGCTGACGATGTCATGTTGTTAGCAAGGGCACTCTAGTGGGTCATCTGCTGCCATATCCCATGGACACCAGATTTCGTTGCACAGTTCGCATCGATACAGCTCTAGTATCACCCTGGATAAAATCTGAGGTCATCTGACATAGTATCAGTTGCCTGTTAGCAGTGACCATCCTACTCAGACCCGTTGGTCCTGTTCATTGAGAAGGTGTGGTCGACCACTTCGTTGTCCATGGTGGGAGGTAATGTCATGAAGTTGGTACTCTCGGTAGACTCTTGAAGCTGTGGACCATGGGATGTTTAATTCTTGAGCCACCTCCAATATTAAATGACCCATATGTTGTGTTCCACATTCCAGGCCATATTTGAACTCTGATAGCTCTCGTCGTGTAGCCATTGTCACACTGAACACCTGACCCCTTACTCATGACAGTGTAACTAAACCTACTGACATTGATTTGCATATTTTTACTGTTTGGAGATGCTATTGCCACTTGAAAAACAATCCACTGTTATCCCATGACTTTTGTCATGTCAGTGTAGAATGTCAGTTCATGGACAACCACTTTTGAACTTCACACATTAAATCTATAAATTTTGTGTTTCCTATGGGTAATGGTTTGTGATGGGACCTGGTTTCAAATCACATTACAGTGTATAAGTAAAATGTCAAAATGAGTAGAATCATCAGTTGCAAGAAGCCCAAACTCAATTTCCAAGTAATGAAATACAAAATATAAAATTACAAAATGTGGATATACTAACACCTTCAAATAATGGCCATTCACAGGTCTGAGAAATAGTGACCACATAATAGAGGCATCTTATTTTTAGCAGTTACCTCCAATAACTACCATTCTGGGTTAGGATTGCTAATAAAGAGTTCATGTCCTCAAAACTTGCTTTATTATGGTGCCAAATACAAAAATACAATAAAAGAAATGATGCCTTTTTATATAACATTGTATAATACAATTTATTCATTTAATGTGAAAAAATCAGGTACTGGTGATTATCTTCCCATTTCTTTCTACTTTCAGGATATTTCCCATTATCCTCTTTGCTTTGACAAAAGATAGTCTGTATCCAAAACATCAGCCATTTTCATGATCTTACCACACTATATAAAAGTAAGAGTTGTAATATTTTATAATTAATTAATTAAAATGGAGTTACTATTTTTTAATTAATTACCACACTATGTTCAATTTTTCTTCTATTTCTATGAAGTACAACTTTTTTTTTTTTTTTGTTAAGGAATACAGCCAAAAATTAGAAATTTGTTTTTTTCATGACAAGTCACCCATGTCAGTGAATTGTATCTTTTTCTTTTCGTTTTTCTATTCCCATCATCATTTGTAGCCATTTTTTGCATGATTTCATTCTTCTTTAAAATCTCACTAATTTGAGCCAAATTCTTTTAGTTTCTTGCACAGTTTTGTTTCAGGAGCTTCAATAACTACTCTACCTTTTGCTAGAGTTAAAAATTTTCATTGTCGTCATGATTCAGTTTGATACTGTAACTAAAATTAACAGGATTACCAAATCCTCTCCAAGGAAAGCTATTGTTCTGGCCACTGCATCTATGCAATATTGTTACCATCAAGATGACGTCTCTGCAACTTGAATTCCCCTATCTCCAATAGGCTAATTCTCTTTTGAAAATTTTCAGCTATTCTTTATTTTCTTGTCAAAATAAAAGGAACATAAGTGTTCTGCATTTTAGTTTTAACTGTTCAATGTTCACTTTTCTTAAGAATCCGTAACAAAGATGATTATTAATGATATTAATTCTCTATAATGTATTTATCAATTTATATACAAGTTTTAAAAAATTTTAATGAACAATATATATATTTCGTTGTTATTAAAATACATTTTAAAATAACATATTTTAGTTAAGGGTCTTTATTTTCATTATGATAAATATACATATCAACAACAGTTTTAATTTTTTAAAAATGGACGTAAATTTAAAAAAAGAAAAAACAGAAGCTAATTTAAATAAAATACCGTATTTATTCTACTATAATGCAAAAAATTTTGGCCTAAAAAAAGCACCAATATTTGTGGAACCGTATTATACAAGAGTATAATATTGTTATATAAAAGTATAATATTGGCGCTGCAATGACTGGGGGAGGGGGGGTGTTTAAACGAACTTTGGGCTGATGAAGTTCAAACGAAACTAGCAGATTATATATACCTTCCAATGCTTTAATTATATAGTATATACAATGTACTGTTCATTATACATTACATTAATTTACTTTTTATTGAATTTCCCGTCGCCAAAAGCTAATATGAAAATAACTCCTAAAAAAAAGATGGCAACTTCAAAACTGCCTCGATCTGAAAGTTGCATTCTGTCCTGATACACTTCAAACGAAATTAACGTATAATATGCATCATAATGCTTAAAGACAACTCCAGCCTAATATACAACTTTATTTAAAATAAAAGTTAGAGATAAAAATAATAACGTGGCATAAATGAAAAATTTCAAATCGAACGCGAAATATATAAAACGAACGAAAATTACGAAGGTCAAGGTCACTCCCCGCGCTCCATTACAAAAAGAGGAAGTGACGTCCTTGCGTGATTGACTGAAGTGATCACCACTATACACGTGCTATTTTACGATGGCTTACGCTTATGAACGAGAGGATTACACCAGAAGCAGCTCTGAATCAGATGTAGATTTTAATTTCTTTTTAAAGTATATGGAAGAAGTTTCTTTCAGAAACAACACAGATATTCAGCTTTACTGTAATGAACCGCTGAGATGTGATCATCCTTCGTGTTTCTCAGCCGTGAGCACAAACGACGCAGAGACCGACACGACTGAATCCGGACAAGTACAAATACTGAAAATGCTTATTAATTAATAAACTACACAAACTGATTATTTACTATTATACGTATTATTCAGCGTAAAATAGTGGGAGAATATATGATAGCCAATCATGTGATTTTAGGAAGTAAAAGTTCTGAATAGCGTTCCACAATTTCCCCGAGTCGGCCGAGCCATTATCAGGCGGCACAGTGGCTAGGAAGTTATCAGATCGCAGTGCCACGATCGTTTTGGCCGTTCTAGCTGCTCTCAGATGGCAAGAAGCTATTTTTCTCGCATGAATTACACAAAAATTAGTGGAAACGAATTATTTATTATGTGGAGCAAATACAGTAATAATAATTCTAAAAATGAAGGTGACTGACCTGCTCAAAACAGTTGGAAATACATGCTATTCTGAACTTTACCCTATATTTATTCTTTACTGCCAGTTTTTCCAGCACTTCAAAGGAGCTAATTGTTCAGATAGCTCCTGGATCACTCCAAATTTTAAATGATAGTGATAGATAGTGAAGCATGAGGTTTCGAAATGAGCAGAGTAAATACTTGAGTACGCTGAAGGACGCCAATTTTCTCTCCGTCAAAAAGTTTATCCACTCGTTTCTTATTAATTCTGACTTAGGAAACTTATGAAAAGATAAAATTATATTAGTACCTAGGTCATTACTAACAGTTGGAAGGTATGATTTAATTTAATTAGGGATTGCTAGGGAAGAGCTCTCTAATGTACTGGAGCCTACAGTCGAGCCGTGACGTCGATCGGAGACAGTCAGCTGATACAAAATGGAGCGTGAGGGTGAAGAACGGAAGTAGCCTTTTTCACACTTTAAACGAGATTTTCATAATGAAATAACGAATAAATCATTAGAGGGTCAGTGAGGGTTTTAATTGTATGCCAACCTCAGCTGTTCAAATTAATGATGAAAAATAAATAACGGATGCAGCCATAAACATAACTATTAAAACTGTTTTGATATTTGGTTGGTTTGGTTGGTTGGTTTATTAGAAATTTTTGGCGTCGACTACTAAGATCATTTTGCACCTTTTACAAAAGTTATATCGGTACGCAACCCGGGACAAACTCAAACATCCATGCCCACGGCTGGATTCGAACCCACGAACAGGCGGACTTGAGAACTAGAAAGCCTACGTCCTAGCCCTCTCGGCCACCTGGCCGGTGCTTTGATATTTGTTAACATACTGTATATACATACACTGAACGACCAATTTATTAGAGACACCCCGCTAATAGCGTATTGCGCCTCCTTTAGCGGCAAGAACTGCCTGAATACATGCTGGCATGGATTCAACAAGGTGTTGAAACCGCTGCAAATGAATAGCTGCCCAGGCTGACATCACAGCATCCCGTAATTAATGCAGGTTGGACGATAGTGTGGGAAGGCGTCAGATGGTTCTCTCCACTTCATCCCATAATGCTCAATCGGGTTGAGATCGGGCAACCGAGCTGGCCACTCTGAAGTCCGCATCATGTTCCTCAAACCAGTCCAAGACCATTCGAGCACGGTGACAGGGAGCATTGTCCTGCTGAAACTGTCCGTCACCACCAGGGAATACAGTCATCATGAACTGGTGCACCTGATCGGCAACTATGTTCAGGTAATGTGTCCCAATCAGGGATGTGTCTACGGATATCAGAGGAGCCAGTGTGTCTCAAGAGAAGACACCCCAGACCAGCACTGCTCCTCCACCCACCTGTATGGTTGTCTGCTGACAGGATGGGTCCATGGCCTCGTGCTGTCTGCACCAGATGAGCAGTCTGCCATCCGCATGATGAAGTAGGAACCGCGATTCGATGGACCAGGTGACCTTCTTCCATTTCTCCAGTGTCCAGTGGTGATACCAGTGTGCCCACAGCAGGCGCGCTTTCCTATTTTGTGGTGACAGTGACAGTACCTGTACTGGCAGCCTGGAGTTAAACCCAGCTCGGTGCAAGGTGCGCCGCACCGTGTGCTCCGAAATGGGTTGGGATGCTCCCTCATTGAAATGTGCTGCAATTCGTTGGGCTGTTCCCATCCTGTTGCTGTGGATGATTCGTGCCAGTCGCCGTTGGCCTTGTTCATCCACAGCCCTGTTTCGTCCAGAGTTGTGTTTGTTGCAGGTTGCTTTTTGGCATAACTGCCATTCACAGAATATCCTTGACACTGTTGCACGGGAAAACCCGAGGACATTTGTGGTTTGTGAAATGCTCAGCTGCGCCCGTCGAGCTCCAATGATCATGCCTCGTTCAATGTCAGTCAAGTCCTTGGATTTACCGATATTCAGTCCACTTCTGCTGCAGACTGCAACGTGTGATCCAATGCATCCCTTTTATACACTACATCGGCCTGTTTCATTGTTTGGGTGTCACTGGGAAGCCGATCCATTTTCTGTAAGAGGTGTCTCTAATAAATTGGTTGTTCAGTGTATACAAAAAAATTGATCATAGTCTATAACTGTTCTGTAAATTTTACACAATTTATTATAAAAATGGATTAAATGTTTGCAAAACGTACTAAATGTTTGTGAAAATATAATAAACTTTGTGAAAATGTACTAAATAATTATGAAAAAATACTAAAGCAATGTGAAAAAGCTGTCTGAACTTTTAATGAAGAATACATATGCGTTACTATAAAATGCATTTTAATAACAAAATGTACTTCAGTCAAGGTTCTTTAATACTTGTGTTTTTATATACATAACCAAAGTTTTAATTTTTTTTAAAAAAATATGAATATCAATTTAAAAGAGTTTGGGGAGGCCATGGCCTGGTGGATTTCCACTAAACATACCATTTCTGGAAATTAAGCAACGTAAGGCATGGCTAGTCACTGGATGGGTGACCATCAGTGACACACGATCTATGCCCCCCCCCCCCCCCCGACTGCTGCAACCATCATACAGCAGTCGTTAATCTATATTCATCCAGGGACCAAACTCGTCGGCCTCTGGCCATACAGGCCCTGGATGGATGCACTGAATTTCATGAAAATAAAATAAAAAAAAATAAATAAAAAATAAAAAAACAAACAAAATCCTTCTTTCAGATAAATAATAATTACATACTGGAGATGAACCTCCAAACATCAGGTAATGATTTTTCCATTGAAAAATTGAAGGAAAAATTCTGCGGTCTGGATTCGAACCAGTAACCTCAACGGTCATGGTCGACGCCTCTACCAATTGGGCTATTGCGGACACCCGGACATGTTGCAGAATTTTTCATTACATTTTTCAATGGAAAAATCATTAAAAGCCTACTTTAAATAGTCTAAAAAATTTTTAAATAATTATTGTAACTACATACCCTTAATGTTATCTCATTATAATTTAAATTAAATGAAAAAAAAAATGTGATAATAGTTCATAATACAGGGTGTACATAAAGGTCTGACACATTTTATCTGTGTATTACCAAAAACTAATAAAGATAAACAAACAGATTTCAATATATGAAACTAACTGAAAATGTTTTATTGTGTTTCACAATTTCACCACTAGTGTGTGGGAACTGTACATTCGGGTTATTAAAAGAAAATATGGCTACTCCACAGGAGAGAGCATGGACAGTGTATTAGTTTATCGAAACGAAATCGGTGGCTCAGACCAACACCAACTCTACTCAAAGTCTGAGCGCAAAAACGTCATACATTGTTGCATCACCTATGGTAGGGTATTGTTAATCATATTTTAACCAATAATAAGCCCAAAATTGTCTCTAATGTAGGTGATGTAACAATCCGCAAGTTGTTAAATTCAACAGTTGCTCAGCGCTGCACGAACTGCTGCAGCAATGGAGTGGTTAAAAGCATTGTTGAGCTCTGTTGATGGCTCCGACATATGCAACAGCGCACTGGTTAAAGATTACAATTTGCAGCAGCCCATTTCGTTGTTTGTTCTGTTGCATTTGTATTAATAGAAATGGCGGCATCCATGAGTGAACTCGATTTTGTGTATGAATATACACAGGTTTCATTACAATTGAATGTTGACATGGCTAAGGAGGTTGCAAAAGTTGTATTAATGATCCTGAAAAGATTTCTCATCGAGATGTTTAATAATCGGCAAACGAGTAGATTAAAACATCGGCGACGTGACGTAGGATAGTTTTCGTGTGCGAACGAGGCGATCGTGGCAGATAGCTTGACAGGCAGCTTATTTGCAGCAGAGAGCCAACAATAGCGTGGTTTTAATACCGCAATGCTGCGTGCAACACAGTGCAGCATGACGTCACTTTTCATGCTTCAGCGCTGAGCAACTGTTGAATTTAACAACTCACAGAATGTGTGATTTTTCCGTGAGCAGACTTTCTCTCTAGGCGGTATTGCACAGACACAGAAATTTTCGAAGATACTTTAATAAGGATCCACCATGTCGAAACAGTATTTTGGATTGGAAGAAGAGGTTTTTGGAAACAGGCAGCATGCTATGCAAAAATAAGTTCAGTCCACCCAAGCATAGCAGATGAGGATGTGGAAAGAGTTAGAGAGGAGTTTGATCAGAGCCCTAGAAAATTGACGAGGACAGCTTCCAGAGAATTGGGGTACATATAATCGTACATAAGACATTACAATTGTATCCATACAAGCTCTCCAACCAGATGACAAACTAAAATGCATGATGTTTGCTGTTTACGTGTTAAACAGGATTGAAGACAATGGAGATTTTCTTCAGTGTGTTGTGTCTTCCGACGAGGTGACATTCCACGTTTCCGGACATGTTAACCACCACAATGTTCGCATTTGGAGATCTGAAAACCCCCACTGTGTTCGTGAAATGGAAAGAGACAGCCCAAAAGTCAAAGCCTGGTGCGGGCTTATGCACGATCGTGTACTAGGATCCTTATTCTTTGCGGAACCAACCGTTAATTCCATTATGTATCTGGACATATTGCAGAATTTTGTATTCTCGTATTTAGATGAACTACGGCCTGATATTCTCTTCCAACAGGATGGAGCACTACCACACCCAAGGACTAGTGTTCGTGTCACTTTGGACGAAAAATTTCCATGTCGTTGGATAGGAAGAGATGGACCTATCTCTTGGCCCCTTCGATCACCCGACATTACGCCACTGGACTTTTTCTTGTAGGGGTTTGCGAAGGACCAGGTGTTCAAGGCAAAAGTTAAGGACATTCCAGATTTGAAACATCAAATCACGGTTGCTATTAACAAGATGGATGTTGATATGCTCAAAAGAAAAATGGCAAGAAATTGATTACCAGCTGGATATCCTCAGTCTGATTTCATATATTGAAATCAGTTTCTGTTTATCTTTATTAGTTTTTTGGTAATACATATATAAAATGTGTCAGATCTTTTATGGACACCCTATACATCATTTGTTTTTAATTATTCGTAAGATATTGAAATAAAGACTGTATACAGAGTTAGCACTTATTCCCAATTTATGCATCAACTGGACATTTTTGATAAAAATTAACTTGTAATTCTTTTTACCAGCGAGTAAAAATTGACTTGTTGAATTCTGAATACCATTAGCTATATCTTTCTCAGCACATTTTAACCTCATTTCATTTTGTCACATGCTGTCTTATTTAAATTTCTAATTAACTATAGAGATTATGGGTAAATAGAAAAATATCGAAGTCAAAAAGAATCTAAAGTTTGACTTTCATCTTGTGAACTCGACTCGTAATTTTCAGGCTGAGGAGTCAAACTGACTCATAGATTTTTGGTCCTACAGCGAACCCTACTATACACTGACTGCTCAATTGAAAGTGGACACACTCGATTTTAGATGTTTTGTCAACAATCTAGAAAAATATTTGACGAATTATCCTGAAATTTCAGGGGTGTAAAAGCATGTTACACCTCATATTTCAGTAAAGTTTTGTCCTGAAGGCAAATAGGCAACCAACAACAAATTGAACAAAAAAATGTTTGGAATCACCCTGTAAAAAATAATGCTTGAAATGCATTGTAGCTGTAGTAAATGCATATCAGGCTCCTTTTACTTATCTGTGATCATTTGTATGGGAATTTAGAAACAGAGGGGGAAAGTTAAGTTTAGATTAGGTTAGGTTTTTTTCGAAAGTAGTTTGATTGTTTAATAAAAACTCTGGGTTTTCAAGGTGGCATTTCCATATTTCCAGCGCTTCGTATGTAAAGATCTTTTCTTTTAACCTACCATAGAAATTTACATGCTCTTTTATTCAATACAGAAGAGCATTATAGGACAAGTTTATTGCATAAACATTTATGTTCAATGGTATTCAAAAGTTCCCGATTTGATCTTACAAGGAGACTCCAAGTACTTGGACTAACCAATTTTGATGAAAATAATTGTACAAATAGTTTACTTTATATTAAGCTCTCATGCAAAGTCATTCGATGCACTTATCAAAATTTACAGAGGAAAAAAAATTCATAAAGTTTATTATAAATAACTACGCAGTAGAAATATCCACAATATTACTATTTATCTCAACAGCTTGGAGTGGGCTAGCGGTAAGTCTGGTTTCTGGTGAGATGGACCTGGGTTTAATTCTTCTGAAGAGCATGGTGTATTTTTTTTTATTCCCCGAAATTTTCCTTAATATGTCTAATAATCACATATATATTTTTTAAAACATAATTGCCATTTTCCAATTCATTGTTATTTCTTTGCAATTATTATGGAAGGAAGACAAAAGAAATGACTATATAATTTAATTAATACACCAGGGCTCGCGCTTACTTGCAATTTATGCGTCACATGAGCATTTTTGCTAAAAATTGACTTGTTAAATTTTGAATATTATCGGTCGTATTCTTCTAACAACATTTTTGCCTCATTTCATTTTGTCACATGCTGTCTTGTTTAAATTTCTAACCATAGAGATCGTAAATGCATGTAAAAATATGGAAGTCAAAAAGAATCTAAAATTTAACTCGCAGTTTTCAGGCTGAGGAGTCAAATTGATTTTTGGTCCTAGGTTTTGGTCCTAGAGCAAACCCTGAATACGCTATGAATGAACAACTAAAAATGAATAAGTCATAAGATGTTCAGCGAGCGATTATTGTACGCCATATCTCAGCTGTTCAAATTAATAATGAAAAATAGAAAAGAAAATTTCACAGCCTGGATTCTAACTAGGAACCTTCGGCTCAGACCGCCAACACACCAACCAATTGCGCCACTGCGGACATGAAAGCGAACCACTACCTTAGGGCTTGGTTAGACATTACTAACTGCGGACATTCTTAAACTATAAATGAAGTTTAAAAAAAAACTATTTTTAATATTACAGTTAACTAATGTAATTTACGGTAAATAGGCTCTAGTAAAATTGGTAATGACTGCATGGTGTTGCTAATATGGATAGGACACGGTGTGCTAAAATTCAAACTTTTCGAAAAAATAATTCACTAGTTTGGCTGCAGCATTGGTTAGAGGAATCGAACTCAGATTCTTCTCACAAGAAACCAACGACTTACC
>JAHWFO010031727.1:119340-145179 GCA_023313115.1 Rhysida immarginata
AGAGGAATCGAACTCAGATTCTTCTCACAAGAAACCAACGACTTACCAATGTCCCACTCCAAGCTGATAAAGTAAACAGCAATATTGTGGGCATTTCTACTGCATACATATTTATAATAAACTTTATGAATTTTTTTCTCTGTAAATTTTGAGAAGTGCATCAAATGGTTTTGGATGAAAGCTTAATATAAAGTAAACTATTCGTACAATTTTGTAAATTAGTGCATCTGAGTACTTGAAGTCTCCTCGTTAGGTGTAGAACTGTTATATCTATCTATCTGTTATTTTAGTTATAAAGGTATGCTGTGGGGTAAATCCTCTGAGAATATTTCATTCATTTATTTCATCTTCAAGATTTGTTAATCTTCAGCCATCTTGATAAGTGTGAAGTTCTTGTAAAAATATTTAAGAATCTTGCATGGAAAATACACCTATTAACGAAAGCCAATGATGACCTTTTAAATTTGCATGTGTGTATGTATGTATATATGTCTGCATGTTGAAATAATAATCAGCTCATTTCTGTTGTATGAAAATCCCATTAGTGTAAATAGATTAGAAAATAGTACCTGAATTAATACTTCTACTGGGGTTGAAAGATGGACCAAAAAAATGTTGCTGATGCAAATACTGAGGAAAAGAAAAAACAAACGTATCCAATGAAATTGAGATCAAATGAGCAAAAATAATTTCTATGGTTGTATTAAAACAAGCTTTTAAAGTTACGAGAGTCAGTCAATATTTATTTGCAACATAGATATAATTATTTTGGTTTTAACTGTGCTACTATTATAGGTACATCACAAAAGTAGGTCATCTCTCTTCAAGATATGACTACACATGATATTAAATATGACTGCTTCACTTTCTAATGCACCAAAGCGAGGAGCCAGCAGGTCGATTTAATTTTAATGAGTTAATGGGGTATAAAGGGCATCAATTCACAAGACTATCATACAAAAAATACCTATCCATATCCAATACTAATAAGAAATTAAAACAAGTGTGCGTGCGTCATGGTTCTGTCGAACAAATAGGTGAACAGTAATAATGGTTCTACTTATGAAATCGTCCAAAATAAACTTTGCTTTTGTAAAGTGCAAAATGGGCCTCAAAACACCTTAATGAACTGCAGAAACGTTTTGGACATCTGCCAATAACTTTAGGATTGCTATGATGATGAAAGTCAAGCCTTCTGCTTGGCAAAAAAAGTAGTAAACATAAGTAAACGCCAGAGAATGGAAAAGAAATATCTGCAATCATTAAAAAGACTTCAAAACTCCACCAAAAGAGAAAACAAAGAAAATGAACACTTCTAACCCATAAAAACAAATGAGAAAAAAAAACCTCTTACCGCATTTTCTCAGTTAGAGGCCTCTACTGAAAATTTCATGCATCACCTCGGGCCAGTAACCGAGACCAAGTCTCATACATTCCTTATTTTACAAATGTAATCTAAATTATTTTTTCATTCACTTAAATTTTTTTTTTTAATTATAATTACGGTATCCTATTCTGATTCTTTTTCATTGTCTGAAATAAATGTAAAACCTCATTCGCTCATTCTCTCCTCCATAAATTCAGAACATTTTCACTTTCTCTTTGTGGCCAGGAAAACGCGACTCTGCCTCTATTACTTGAAATGAGGCCTGGAATTCTGGCCTCCAAAGGAACCTAGCTTCAAAACGAAAAAATTCAGTATTTCTGTTCTCATTTGTTTTGTGGATTTAAGATTTTCATTTTCCTTAGTTTTCAATTCCATAGTTTACATTCTTACGTTATTAAAAAGAGGTAAAATGATCCTTAAATGCCTTTTTTTTTTTATTCACAAGGGCCAATACTTGAACATTCTAGGAGAAAACCAATAGTAAATAGTGCTTACTATACACAGATGTTGTGTGACTTGTTAAAATGTGCAATTCAAAACAAACACTCATAACTACTGTTGAAAGGTGTTGTTTTTTTGCAAGACCATACATGTCCTTATGGCTTCAACCCTACAAAAGTCAAGATACTGGAGCAACCTCCATGTATACTGACTGTTCAATTGAAAGTGGATACCTGTGATATGGAACAGATACTTTAATTACAGTGTGTCTAATAGCAAGTACTGTGGCCATTTGCCCTAAGCACAGCATCCACACATCATGGCATGCTCTCCACCAGTGTCTGATAGCAAGCAACCGGTACTTTTGCCCACTCCTCCTTCAAAGGCTGCACAAGTTGGATGCGGACGAGCACAAATCTGACACTCCAATTCATCCCAAAGATGTTCAATAGGGTTGAGGTCTGGACTCTGGGCGAGCCACTGAAGTTCCTGAACATTATTCTCTGGAAATCAGGTGCTGACAGCATGGGCCTTATGGCACGACGCATTGTCGTGCTGGAACACAAATGGCCCTTCACTGAACTGCTGCCACAACGAAGGAAGCATGGAATTGTCTAGAAATCCAGTTATTAAGTGGATGCCATGTTCCTCTTGATCACAACCAGCGGACCAAATCCAAACCAGGAGAAACGCAACCACACCATCACACCACTACCACCAAACTTCACTGTTGGGATAACACTCTGGTAGCAGCCACTCCCCTGGCAAATGCCACATCCAGGTGCACCCATACGATCGGTAGCGTGTGAAGTGTGATTCGTCATTCCACACTGCACATTTGGGCAATAATTTGAATATATTAGTTATAAAACAAATATGTGCAGTTGGAGTCGTTTGGTGTCTTACCATGTGGTGAGGTCAAATGCCATCATCAAAGCAGCTGAGTGATTTTCAACATGGAGTAGTCATAGGCTGCCACATCAGTGGCCAGTGTGTGTTAGCCATCGGAGCAACACTGAACCTGCCAAAGTTGACCTTGGGTGCTATTATCACAAACTGGAAATGTGTAGAAGTGGAGATGACGTCATGGAGGTGGCCAAGCCTGCATGCTGACCGATACAGACCAGAAGGCCCTCAAGCAGTTGGTATGCCAGAACTAGGTTGTCCCAGTGGAACAACGGTGGCAGGACTCCCAGAGGAACAACGGTAACAACTATTTGTCGGGAGCTCCATGCCTTAGGGTATACCAGTCGGGCTACTAGCCACAACTCTAGCATCACTCCTGTAAGGAGCAATGGTCTTGATCAATGGACCACTGGAAGAGCATCGTGTGGAATGACGAATATTTGTTTTATTTTTTTTTTATTTTTTTTATTTATTTATTTATTTATTAATACTGGTAATCCAATACGTCCATCCAGGGCCTGTATGGCCTGAGGCCGACGAGTTGGGTCCCTGGATGGACCTTGATTAACGACTGCTGTATGATGGTCACAGCAGCCGGGGGGGGGGTAAAGATCGTGAATCACGGATGTTGCTTAACTTCATAGAAGTTGTGTTTCAGTAAAAGCCCACCAGGCCACGGCCTCCCCCTTAACTAATATATTCAAATGATTGCCCAAATTTGCATAAATTGTTCCTCTACAGCAGGCGCCCACTTTTAATTGAGCAGTCAGTGTGTACTGAGATAGTTTTACTGAGTTCTATTTAAAGCCAACCAGATTAAACCATTAATAAAGACTTTGTAGGTAAGGCACTGTTGGGAACTGAGCATAAGTTGATGCTAATGAGGGATGGTAAATATCATGTTACTAGACACAAATTTGGAGGCCTAATTTTTATATTATTTGTTGATATAGAAGGCACCAAGCCTGATATATGTGTTAAGACACTTTTAGTGATCCTCTTATCTACGAGGGTTGGGGCATAAATCATGGCAACTATTTTTTTGTGTGAGAATTCGACCGTGGGTGGAAAATGCGAAATATATAGATGAAAGGACAAGGAATGGAGGAAATGTATGGACATTTATGGAAATATTTTGCTCTTCATGTTTATTAAGGTAGTTGATATAACATTACAATTTTCATGTTCCAGAATCATTACAGCACACATATCCGTTCTAAAGGGCCTCAAAGTAGTCCCCTGAACGTTCACAGTACGCTGCCAATGATGTGACAGGTGCCCATATCATCTGCTTCACCATTTCTCTCACCATGTGGAAATCTGGTCATCTCCTGTTGCACAATACGAGTATTTGCAATGTCCATTCATGTCTGAAGCTATCTACCACGTAATGGTTCCTTACCGTCCGTATAAGATCAAAATCACATGGAGAAAAGTCCGGAGAGTATAGTGGGTGCTCCGATTCTTACCAAAGCCAGCGGAGACCGGCTATATTGAGTGTTGTTTAACTCTGGTTACATCCATCCTGCACGGCGGTTGACTAAGAACCGATTTAACATTGTTCTCTATGCAACAAAAGGAAATCACAGGGCTATCTGGTGTTATGGAAATGTACTATGAATGAACGGTTTCCTCGAGACATATGACATTTTGTGATACCATCCCTTAGCTACGAGAAAAAAAAATAGTTGCCATGACTTATGCCCCAACCCTCGTATGTCTGGGTACTAGTATTTATTACTTATTTACTGCTTAATTGTTTGAGGTTGATGGGTTTGACACTAATGTGTATAGATAGTAGTTATAGACATGAATAGAGTGTAGTTATTAATTTTATAGATGTGTGTTGAGATATGAATTTGTGTGGGAAGGAGGGTGAAGATAGCTCAAGGCCTCACTAATCAAGTATAAACATTCCCCTTTGCCTCCTCTAAGAAACCTTGTCTGAAACGTGACATTTAATTATTTATTTTTTTATTTATTTATTTGTTTATTTGTGTATAAGCAACAGGGTAGTATTAGCCCAGTAACAGCTTACAAAGAAAAAATATATCATAATATTACATAAAAAATACAGGAAAAAATATAATGTATAAAAACTGTATAATCAAAATTAAGTACTAGAGAGTAACTAAAAATCCATTGACATAAAATCCATTGGCTTTGAAACAAAAACAGAAAAACATCATAATAAAAGCCTATTATTATCATTTACAGTTTCTTTATACATATCATACAACATAACAATTTATATCAATTGACATGGTATTAAAAAACATATGCATTTGGAAAAAAGGAAAATTATTTATAACTGTCTTCCTTGAGAAAGTTAAGTAAAATATCATTACGTCTGGAATTAAGTTTGGAAACACGTAAATTTACAGAGTTAAGAAATCTAGATGAATACCTTATATTGCGGTAAAATTTAAATAGATAGCAGAGATCAATTATAGTACGTCTATTGATCAACGTGTCACAATTAAAGAAATCTCGTAGGTAGGAGTTTGATACATAAAAGTTATCATTAAGAAATATAGGGTGGAAACGACAAAACAGAGAGCGTAAAAAATCTATTTGAACCTTTTCCAAAAGGAGCTGAAATTTAATATGAGAAGAAGACCAAATGACAGAAGCATATTCTAAAAAGAAATTATTGAAAAGAAATATTGAAAAGCCAACATTATTAAAACTTAGGGAGTTTCTGACAAAGTATGAAACTCAATAGGCTCTGGAGATAACAGGGTAAATGTGATCAACAAACAAAAGTTTGGAATTAAATATAACACCTAAGTCATTTGTAACAGATTTTTGTTGTAATTTACAACCATTTAACTGTAATTAAAATTATAGACTGTTTTCTTAAGGGAAAAGGTGACAGAGTGACATTTGTCATTTTTGAACATATTATTTTGAATGCACTAGGCCCCAATTGAATGTAGATCAAGTTGTAAATCTTGACACAATCGATAGGATTATGAATAATTTTACCTAATTTCATGTCATCAGCAAATAGGAATAATTGAGAAATTTTAATCACATAAGGAATGTCATTGATAAAGATAATAAATAATAAAGGTCCTAGAATTGATCCCTGAGGAACCCCTGAAGTAGAAATAAAACTACGAGAGTAACTATTATTTATAACAACATAATTGACTCCATTAGTTAAATAGGAAAAAATCCATTTGATATAAGAAGGGCGTAATAAATCCATTTGATATATTTCATTAATTTTTGAAGTAATAGACGGTGATCCACCTTATCAAATGCTTTCTCTAGGTCAATATAAAACATGTCGACTTGCTTATTTTAGTTAATGCCATCTCCAATGAAATGTACAGAATCAACTAGGTTTGATTGTTGAGCGACTCCTCATCAAACCATATTGACACGAAGAAAGATAGGGAGAGACAATAGAATAAATTCTTCCATGCAGAATTGAAATAAGTCTGTAATTTTTTACATCACTTCTATTACCTTTGTTCTTAAAAACAGGAATAACCTTACTGTGTTTCTATATATCAGTGAAAATACCTGATTGGATAGAAAGATTAAAAATTAAGTAAAAAGGGTAAACAAAAAGTTTATCACATGCCCTGGATGGACATATTGGATCCCAATTCATAAGTAAAAAAAAAAAAAAATAAATAAAATAAAATAAAATGAACAGCAGCAACCAATCAGCTAACAGATTTTGCATATGTTTTACTATCTGATTGGTTGCTGCTTTTGACGAATAAGTATACAATGGATCTAACGCATCAATAGAATCTCCGATATAGCAAAATTATCCCTTATAACCAATTTTTCTGTGCTCCTGCCAAAAATCCTAATGATTTAACAATTTCCAACCTCCATATAGCAAAATCTTTATAGCATAGTGTGTAAAGAGTTTTGGTCCCAACAGTAAATATTAAGGTATATCTTGAACTCTTTTATTACAAAATTTGGTTCCTACACTTAGCATGACCCAACAAGCAACAAGCGAAGTTAGAACCATGTTTTTACTTCACAAGCTCTGCCAGCTGTACTAAAAAATTCAAATGTGTTAAGAAGGCAATGGTACTTATTGAGGGACAACTGTACGGTCACATACAACTTTATTTAATTGAATGAGTAGCACATTAATAATATCATAGCAAATACATGTGTACAAATTTTTAATCTGAACCCTAAATATGTGAAAAAACGAAAATTCCAAGACATCAACGGAGGTATGGTCTTTGCTTCATTGTGTAATTATCATCAATTCATAAGTTAATACTGAAATTCTGGTCCTTTCAAGACAGCCTGCTCATTGCGCTCTCCATGTTATGGGAGCCCCATTGAGACAGGTGGTGAAGTTCAAGTATCTCGGAATTGCATTCATGAGTGATGGGGGATGGGTGGCAGGAAAAAGAGTTGGATGCTCAGATCAGTGCAACAAGCTGTGTCAGACGTGCACTGTGGCGATCCGTGGTAAAGAAACGCGAGCTGGGTAACAAAGCCAAGCTCTCCATCTTCAAATCTATCTTTGTCCCCATTCTCACCTATGGTCATGAGGCTTGGGTAATGACCAAAAGAGTGCTATCGTGGGTGCAAGCAGCCGAAATGAGATTTCTGAGAAATGTGGCAGGTATTACCCTACTAGAATAAGCGCACAGCAGCACAATAATGGAGTCTTTAGGTGTTGAGCCGCTAATTCTCCGCATTGAGAGATTTCAGTTGTGCTGGTATTGCCACGTGATACGGATGCCGCAAACTGGTCTTCCTAGGTAGTTGTTATTTTCCAAGCCAGTGGGTAGGAGACCAAGGGGTTGGTCTAGAACCAGGTGGCTGGACTACATGGAGAATCTGGGTTCGAGTCGCTTGGGTATTACCAGGGAGGACATGCGCCTGATGGAAGAAGATCGCAATCACTGGAGATCCTCTATAGGCCTGCTGCCTCCGCAACCCTAACGGATAAGTGGGTTTGAAAAATAAGTAAGTAACATTAAGTTAATTAATTTACTTTTATTTATGTATGTATGTATTGATAATGATTAATCTCTAGTACAATGTATTAATTTACACTGTGAAACAAAGCCCATGCCTCCGTTGACCCACCAAGATGGATGCACCGCTTTTGGAAATGGCATTCGGAAATTTCTTTTTGTAACACATTTATAGTATGAATTAAAAAATTTTAAATATGTCATGGTGTTATTAATGTGCTAATCTTTTGATTTATATGAAGTTGTATATAACTATAAGGTTGTAATTAAACATTTTCAAGATAACAAATATTAAATTAATGTTTGCACTAAAAGGAAAAAAAAATTACCTGCAAATCCAAAGAATTAATGCCACTTTTCATTGGAATTAACAACTTGTCATCTGCCGATGAAAAAAATAATTACTATTACCACATTTAACAATCTACCTTCTCAAAGAAATTACATTAATACACTGTCATATCAATGAATTATGACCAGCACCCCTTCAAGGCACACGCATGGTTCGCCCCAACAACGATTACACATTGCAAAATTTGCATAACAGGCTGAGAAAACTTTAAAGCTGGTGCATCAAACGGCTGGTGCACGAGCCTCAAGATGGGTAAACGTCCGGATTTAACGGACAACTAAAAAGGGATGATAATAGGCTATTGCAGCAAGGGTGGCACCACCTCCGAAACGGCGCGATTTCTGAACTGTTCACGGTCAGTTGTAGTGAAGGTGTACAAAGAGTGGACAGCAGGGACAGAAATCGCGTCCCAACACCATCACTGTAAAGGGTCACGACCAACGGGGTGAGCGGCGCCTACGACGACTCATAAAAGGTGACAGGAGAGCCACAGTCCATCAACTGACCACCAGATTCGACAGTGGTGCCAACAGACGTGTATCCGACATCACCGTGAACGCATCCTGCTACGGATGGGCCTGAACAGTCGACGCATGGCTGCTGCACCCATGTTGACCAGGGGTCATCATCAACGACGCCTAGACTGAGCATTGCCATTGGACCACAGATGAGTGGGCTAAGGTCGCCTTCTCCGACGAGTCAAGGTTTTGCTCCATAAAATTGATGGGCGATGGCAAGTGCGTCGTGAACGCCATGAAAAGAGACTGCAGGAGGCTATTGTGGGCTGGAAACAGGCTGATGGGGATAATGTGCATGTGTCGGGGATCTTCTGTTGGGAGCAGTTAGGTCCACGAATTCATCTAGAGGGCAATTTGAATGCCTGTGGCTATTTGTCAATCTTAGCGGAGCAGGTGCACCTGTACATGCTCACGATGTTCTCCCAATGTGATGGTGTGTTCCAGCAGGACAATGCAACCTGCCACAAGGCACGTCTTCTTCTGGATTGGTTCGAGGAACACTCTACTGACTTTCGAGTGCTCCCTTGGCTCGCTAATTCGCCGGACATCAATCCAATCGGACATCTGTGGGAGCACCTTGATCGCCATGTATGGCAGCTGGATCCTCCAAGGACAGCACTTCAAGCGGATTCGACTGCCATACCATTGGACACATACCGCGCACTTCTTGCGTTCATGCCACAATGCCTAGCAGCAGTTATAGCGGGGAAGGGTGGCTACTCCCATTACTAAGCGGGTGGTCATAATTCAGTGATATGACAGTGTATATCGAATGAAGCATAAATCATAAGAAAGATCTCAAATAGTTAAACAAGATATCCTTCAATTTGTAAGAGGAAATTAAGATTCTAATGCTCAAGACAATGAAAAACTCCATCTAGTTACTTCTTTATAATAATTATAATTTCAGGTGTATTTAGATAATCAACCAATCAATATTATAAATTGGTGGCAAGCCTGATCCAAAATGACTGATCTCACACAGATGACTTTGCAGTTAAATAGGATCTTAGCATATACAAGATTGCAGAGTAACCCATTTTCGTTGCAAGGGGTAACGGATACTCTTGTTTCTAGGGTATAACAGAGCCTGCCAGGGCATTATGAAACCAAATATACCAGCTTTTGTTTAGGCTCTCTAGTACTGCTAAAGATAGTGAATCATGCTTGGAAGTCATTACAGTTCACTTTTTGTACAGGCTCAAGAGTGGCCCCTATGAAATGTGACTCTCTCACCTGGGCCTTTGGGAGGCAGGATGGTCCTCTGCCAAATTACGCAGAAAATTGGAGGAGTGATACTTGCAGTGCATGGTTGTTGGAAATAGTAGGAAGAGAAGAATTTATTCACCTGCATGTGATTTTTTTTTTTTTATTTATAAAAGCCAGATGAAAGTCTCATTTTCATAAGCCAGACTTTTTGAAAGAAATTGCACGCATTTTAGTAGCGCTTCAGATGCAAAAATGTGCGACAAACGAAGTTGACAAAAGACTAAGGCTTAGTTTGGACAGTGCCGTATGTATTGAAAATTCTCCACAGGAACCATTGTTTCAGAAAATAGGCTCCAAAAAGCAGGAAGACGTAACCTGTGGCCTCCCAAACTGAAAAGAAAATCATCTTATGCCTGTATCATTTACAAAAAAACAATCTGCCTTCAATGTTCCGAACAAATATGTTACGTCTGCCAATAAAGAGACTAAACTCATCTACTTGTAAAATAAAGACACAGCTACCCAGTTTCTCCATCTTGTCAAATAATTTGTTATTGTCATATTTTATTGCAAGTTACTATTATTAGGAGCTTTAGCATAAAAGCTACTTATAAGAATGCACCCTTGGTCTGTACGTTTATCCGTCCGTCCGTCCGCAGTTTGCACGATAACTTGAAAGCGGATTAACTTTTTCAAATTCTGTTTTCAGAAATATGACCATCAAAGTCTTAGCTCGGGTGTATCAACTTTTCAGAATTTTTCGTGGACACCTTCAAGTCTAATTCACGTGTTAAAACTGCGAGTTTAAATAATACCAAGATAACGGCATGTCATATAACAATCGATTTGTGAAGAAAGAATACATTGTTACTTTTGTTCCTCTTTTAAGCATTATTGACTTCGGCGTGCGCACGTGAAATCGCTTTGTCGAATCACAATTGCTCAAGTGCTCATAATCTATATTATTAGGTAGCGGAAGAATGCTTTTGTAACGTCAGTCCTTCATAATTTCTACATTTTTTGTCCATCTGCACTATTTAGTTTGGTTCTGATTGGTACACTGGAGATGGAATTACGGAGGTGGACAACATATCTATGTGCTATTTAGGTAAGTAAAGGCGTAAAATTCAGTATCCAGATTCCTCTACGCAAGATCTACATAACTATGAATTTTAGGCCCAGTTGTTCCATTGGGGTTGGATTGGCAGGGGAGGCAGTCACTTGTCTTCAGAACTATGGCAACATATGGCATGTGATATTTCATACGTTCGGAAATGAGAAAGGAAAAAAAAATAAAGAGCTTTTTTACATTTTCTACATATTACGTTCAAGAAAATTAATCTTTTAAATTAAAAAACTTGGGAGAGGTAAAAAGTGCAGATAAAAGGGTAAAAATGGATGACTGCAGGATGACTGCTACTTGCCTTACCCTACATAGGGGGGGGGGGGTAGTTTTAATAAATGTGTAAGTGCATTTCTGCTTCCCTGCTAAAACTCCTCCTTGGGATGTTTACAGATTTTATTCTATTTGATATATCTTAGGGCGTTTCCATTAAGTCTGACCTTTTGTCTTTTAGACATCTGATGATGATTATTCGAAACTGAAAATACGTCATTAGAGCTCGGCAACTACGATCATGATTAAAAATATTTGATTATCCAAATTTTCATAGTTCTTTGTCTTCTGGCTCATCACTTGCATTAACTTCATTGCTTACACATATACACTGATTGGAAGAAAGTAATCTGACACTTTCGATTTTAGACATTTTTTCGAATATCTAGAAAAATACTTGACGAATTATCCTGAAATTTCAGGAGTGTAAAAAGGATGTTACACCTCATATATTTCAGCGAAGGTTTTCTCCCGAAGGCAGATAGGGGACCAGCAAAGAAGTGAACCAAAAAATAATGTTTGGAATCGCCCTGTAAAAAATAATGCTTGAAATGCATTGTAGCTGTTGCATATGCTTAAGAGGCTTGTTTTACTTTTCTGTGTTCATTTGTATGAGAATAGCACGTATATTCATGGAGATATAAAGGTTTCTTTAAAAAGGTCGAAATATTTTCTTAAGTTTTTTGTTTATAACACTCAAGATTTTCAACCCAATGCAATGCCATTTACAGAAAACTTGACAAACTACAGTACAGACAACACCCTGCAATCAGAATAGAAAAATATTAAATATTTGATGAAATATGAGCATTTTCACTAAATAATGTTTAACTGCGCATGCGCATGCATTACCAATTTGTCTTTTGCATAATTTATTAGCCAAATGTATAGAGCTACCCTTATAAAAAGCCCAAGCAAATATCTTGAAAATTGATTAAGATATCGCCGATAGAATGAGTTCAATTTCAGTTGCTCTCAAAAATAAACAAAACGATAAGGGGCTTTCTCCAAACTTTTATTTTTGGATCGGACACCAGTATCAACTTCTCCTTACGCTGACATGAAAAAATATTGACTTCATATTGATTTCATATCCAAATTGGCATAGACAAGGTCTGTTTGGAATTCTTTAAAAATAAATTAAACCATTACATCAAATGTCTTTCTATAATAATTCAGCTTCCGTTACATACCCATCAAATACAACGATTGTTACAGTTTACTTAGTTGTTCCCTCCCCCGTCAAGCTATTTTCTATGCTTATTAGAAACAAGAAATTAATGTCTCCCCCATCCCCACCTGCCCTCGAGGAGGACGTAGAAAATAGCGGAGTTCTGAGTGCAACCATTTTTTACAAATATATGTACTGTAGTAAGTAAACGAAATAAAGAGAGGGCTTCCATTACAATAATTTAGGCCAATAATCTGACTAGTTTCAGCATTTAATCCCCCCTTTTCCTTGTACTCTGATAAAGCAGAATTAGAACCGAAACTAGTCAAGATGATTTTTGACCTAAAATGTCGTATTGTAAGGCTTCTCTTTATTTCGTTTATTTTTTTACCATTTTTTTTTCAAAAATTGATTTTGTCGAAGCTAGTATTTCAAAAACAAGAAAGGGCCATATCTTCTTACGCTTCTCATCATTGCTAAACGAATGACATATCACATGCCATTATGTGCCATTTGAAAACGTTAATAATTCTAAAGACCATGTGACTTTTGCCCCCCACAACTCCGACCCCACTGGGATAATTGAGCCTAAACATCGTAGTACATGTAATGTAGATCTTGCCTAGAGGAATGTGTCACTTATTTATACCTATATACCATATCCATCTGAAAGTCCCCTCTAACTCCCACTCCTATAATTCTAATCCCAGGGGACCAAGTAAAACCAAACTAAATAGTGAAGTAGGACATGGTAAGCTACATTCTGTATTTCAACCTTCTACATCAAAAAAATGAAAATATCAAGGGGACAGACAGATAGACTGACTTGTAAAACCAAGAAGTCGCTTCATTCTTAATAACTACCGTAGTGTCTAAAAGGCTTGACAGATGCCACAAGCAACTGCTCAAATCGCTTGATATAATAGCAATTTTATGTGCCTGGTCGTTTTTTATCATTCAAGTTTACTTTTTAAAACAAAATATTTCCTTTTTTTTATACAAAATAAACGAAGCCAAACATGAGCAATCGTAAACATATCACATCATTTGTGCAGCATCAGTCAAACACTTTAGACACAGCACAAGTTATTCCAAAAAAATACCCGTTACTTTCCTGCAGTGTTAGTTCTTTCAAATATTAAAAAATGTACAATACACTATATTTAATACCTTTATTGTATGAAGCATTTCCTAGTAGGTCCTGATGTTCTTTCGAATTTTCTCCCTGAAATGTTTTTACCCATTAAAATGTTACCTTAGTGATTACTTATGGACTTTAAATTGCTTATTATTATTATTTATTATGTCTAATATTTTCCTCCCTAAATAATGGAATCAATTTTCAGATGTATTAAAAAAAAAAAGTCGCATGAACATTAGTAAAACAATAAAGACGGATAGTTTTTAAATAAGCCTTTCCCAAAGGTAAATCTTTTTATGAACTTCTAAAATGTTTTAAAATGCAAATAAACTTTAAAAATGTTAATCTAAAGACGAAATGGGAAGACACAATAGCTTTGTGGAGGCAATCATGAAAATTGTTTCTACTATTCTCTACATGAAAATAAGTCGTACAATTCTAAATGCTATATTAATGTTAAGTGCAAAAATAATATTACTCGTGCGAATGCAGGCATAGAGAAACGTGTGTTTTCAGAGTAAACATCAACATACATATCAACTGTACATTTACTCAATATTTACGTGAAGACGAAATCCATGATTGTTAAAGATGATGCCTACTTCATGGGGAAGGATGAGAAATGGTTCACTGTCCGCTTTCGGGTGCGCATCAATACTAATACTTCTTTCGTCGTTGTTTGTTGGCAACCCTAGTTTATAGAATCGCATAATTCAGAAAAACGAAGCTTTGTTTATAATTTTTTAAAGAATGTGGGGAAGCTAGGCTCACAACATAATTGTTGACGGGGACTCCGATGCTAACGCCATCTAACCACGTTCTCAAGCATTAATACGGGGTAGAAATGATGTTAGAAAAGCAGCAGAGTAAAAGATGCGAGTACCGTCGCTAAAGAGCCTAATAGCCAGTTCACTACTTTTCTCAAGGGAGACTTCCTCTAGTTGAAAGAATGACATTGTTCAAAAAGTTACTCGTGATATGCGTGGTTCTGGATGTCAGAGTTACAATTTAATAATCTTCACCTTTGAAAAAGCATCATCTTCGAAAAAGCATCATCTTCACCTTTGAAAAGGCACTCTCAAGACATGGACTCTCATTTTTTTTCTTTCTAATTTGCCCTACGCTTGTCCAAAATTTTAAAATCCAAATATTTTCTCAAGAATACCGTTGTTTCCATAAAGAAAAAAAAAAACAATATTTATTTCAATAATTATAAAGTGAATAAATATGGGGGGGGGGGGTACTTTCTTGAATATTGAGGCCAGATTCTCCGACGTTTGCGAAAAATTGACTTATTATATTTTTACGTTTCTGTAGCGTATTTTATGTCACTTCTACAGGGATCCGGACAAAAAACCCACGGACAGAAACTCACCGACAAATATTCCTACCGTTTTCTTGACGTTCATAATTTTTATTAATTTTACACATTTCGAGTTCGATATAAGAAATGGATTTGCTTTAAAAACATACAAAATATTTAATTTTATGAAATTCATGAAAAAAAAATCATTGAAAATTTTTAATTTTAAAATGTACAAGAAATATCATCATCATTTATACAAAATCAGCGACGGTGGACGTTGTCACAACAAAGAAAAAAAATCTAACAATGGGTTATTTCCCGATTATACAAACGGGTGGGTTCGCTTCCAGTATTTATTAAAAATCTAGGGAAACCAGGGCACTCCAAAAAATGACTTAGAAATAAGTGTTGATTTTAGAGGTATAACATCGTGTCTCATGTAAAGTGAACTAATAGCCAACTTCTAAAATACAAATATGAGTACTTTCAATGGAAGAATTATTGTACTTTTATGTGAGGGGTATTTATGTGTATTCCATTTCCAAAAAAACGACGCAATTTTCGAATATGGAAGTCAACTTTGAAAGTAATTACGTTGTCAGATTTGTATTTTAGAAGTTGGCGATTGGTTCACTTTAGGCGAGACACCCTGTACATGGTTTATTTGATTGTAGTTGTCTATGATCTATACAGTCATTAAAACTGGAGATAATTCTCTAATATTATGTAAATACAGGCCCGTAGCCAGGGGAGGGGGGTCGACGACCACCCCATTATGGAAAAAGGTCCGCCTCCCCAAATATGCAAAAAAGTCCGACTCAGTGGAATTTTTGATAAAAGGTCCAGAATTTTTGAAAATCACCCCCCCCCCCCCAGATAATGTCCTGGCTACGGCCCTGAAATATATTAAATTTATTAAAACATTAAGATATATTAAGATTGAAAAACAAGCGGAAAAAATCCGCGACCTGGATTAGAGTCAGAGAACATGAGCATCCGACTCGTTGGGAGATGCACAAGTCCCTAGTTCGAATCTAGGTCGTGAAATTTTTCGTTTTGTTTTTAATTCTTGATATAGTCACTTAATTTCAAATTATTTAGTTCATTTTAGCAAGGAATTTTGTTTTTGTTAAATAGATTTAAACTAGAAATTCCACCCGTCACATCTTTTCCAAACGGTTCGAAATACTTTTATACCATTCGTTATTTCTTTATATTTATTTAAACCAAAACTTTTATACTATTTGTCATTTCTTTATCAAATCACGTTGCTTACTCTGTACCATATTTTTGTATATAAGCGCATGTAGCCTCTTGTGTGTTATCCTTGATAAAGCCAGGAATAAATGGCGAAACTAGTCGGAAACTCTGTTCTCCCTTTATTGTGTTGCAAGGTCTCTACCAATTTTATTAAATATTATTAACCAAATACACCATACAAGTTATAAATGCACTACGGGTACATTATGTTCACAGTATACTTCTTCATGACTAGTTCCTTTTTTTTGCAGAATCAAATAAAAATAGAGATTCTCATCAAGAAGCATTTAGCTATGGTTGTATGGCTAGTAACCATATAACCTCTAAGCATTTAGCTCACCTCTATTCATCAACCCCTAACCCCAACTGGATTGTATGGTCCCATGCAAAATTTCATCTTGAGCGCTTACTAAAATAACTAGAGAAGAATTGTTTTAATAAAAACATGCTAGCTTTCTTTTCACATCATTTTATTCAGTATGATTATATAAGTTTTGATACTATCCAAAATATGATGATATTTCTATCCAAAATTATTTTTATAAATTTCTCATACCCGATCAAACATTAGAGGGTTAATTTCTCATTTCTCATTAATTTCTCATAACTAAAATAATTATGCTAAAAAATGTTTATTCACTCTTCTGTATAGTTCTGCCCATCTCATCGTTCAGAAAAAAATTTCAAGTTTATTTTCAATTTTCATATGTAGCATTAATTAGTTGTAATTAATAACACAGGCAGGCTAACGATGAAAAAACTTTTTGAATGAATTTTCCTTACTCTTGTGATTTTTAGTGAGCTGAAACAACACCACCTAAAGAGAAAGCCTGAGCGCGAAAAACGTCATACATTGTTACATCATGATACGAAGTCATAATTTAGGATTTTTTTTTTTTTTTTTTTAATTTATGAATCGGGATCCAATACGTCCAGTGCCTGATGTAGCTTAACTTCACAGCTGTGTTGAGTGAATGCCCGAGTTTTTGGACATGAGATCGCGGTTTAGTAAGCATCGCTTATACGTCAAAATTGCGTAATATCAAAGCCTTCCAATGGTAATTGCTCTGATCTTACGCAATTTTGACGTATGAGCGATGCTTATTAAACCGCAATCTCAAGTCCAAAAACTCGACCCAGGTCTATTATTGGTAGAAATGCGATTAAAGATGACTTTTTATGATGATATAACAATATATGACGTTTCCGCGCTCAGGCCTTGTCTTTAGGTGGTGTTGACTGAATCCGAATCACGGTCTGTAGATATTCATGGTCATCGAGCTCCATTGTTAAAATGAAGCTAAAGTATCTAGCTCCCGGTAGGGCGTGAACTCTATTGAAAAGTGGCGCTGCATGTACAATCTGCCCAACTGCGCCTGCAGCGCCACACTGTTGGCAGACAGAAACTTTACTTTCGTAATTAGTTTCAATGAAAATCTCTATCGCTGGTTGCGCTCGGGAATAGTGCGATCTATGCGGCACCTGGGGCGATCTGTTTTCCTTAGCTTCTCGAAACAATGGAAAATGGCCGAAGCTCGATGACCATGAATACCTATAGACCGTGATCCGAATCCGTTTTCAGATTTCTTTCTATCATGCCACGTTTCCAAATTAGAGACTGCAATGTTAAAGTAATGAGTGTGAAGAGAAGAGGCTGCAGTGTTAAAGTATCCACATTTTTTTAGCCACAAGGAAATTTATCGGCCCCAAATTCTGAATAATTTTAAATGTTTCACTGAAAAATAAGAAATCTGTGCGTGATAGAAAAAAAAAACTGAGATTAGATACGGAATACCACAAAAAAAAAGCATAAAAATCAGCTCTTTATAAAAAGTTATTTTTTGTAGGGCCTGTGCTATCTGCTGAGGTGAGGTAAGACTCTTAAGAGGCAAGTCACTTCATTTCTTTCAACCATTGTAATGCATTTTGATGCAATGGATTAATATGAGCATCCGTGGACTGCTCTCTGATCCATATGAAACAATGGATATGGAAACCCATGTGGTCATGATGTTGTGATAGAACTCCATAAAATTTAAAATTCAAATACATGGTAATAAAATTATACAGTGCGATCCAGGAAGGACTTTTGCAAATTTAAAATCAAATAAAAGCTTATTTAGATGAAATACAGAATCGATTGAGGTGTCAGTTTAGAGCAAAACTTCAAGTTCGAGTCATATAGTGCTGAGTACTAAATGCAGTCACCAGAATCAAGAGCATCATTGCATTTAAAATAAACTTCTTTCGCTGTTGCAAAACGTGCTCCGTTGTGTGTTTTGCTTAAGACCTTTGTTGAGACTGGTTGTTCTGTATGACAAACAAAAATCGGCGCGTTGCCCGTGAGTTGCTCCTGAAAGAGCTTTGTCCGTAGCCCTCAGTAATCACTGCATGTTGCCTATCATGAGACTGGCATACCACAACCGACTATTTGGCGCATATTAAGTGTTGCTGATTTAATGAATAACACAAATGATTGAACTTCTAACAAAACTCACTGATTACATTTTAAAACTAATAAAGGAAAACAATTAACGGTTGTAGCTACAAAAATAACGTTGTTCGCGTGCCAACGCCCTGTTGCATTCTAAAGCAGTACATTTCAAAGTTTACGCCCGAGCGCCAGCTACATAAAAGTCGAACATCCTCCGCCCTTTTGAAATAACTATTTCAAAATTACAAGGAACAAATAGTTTCCTTCTTAAACAAAGGAACAAGATTAAACAGAGTATAAAAAAACCGATTTTGATGAAACTTGGACCGTTCCCTAAGTTGAAAGATACTTAATCCAATAAAAAAGAATTATTGTACGAGGCATGTTTTTTAAGTAAGTACCGTTTTGGAATTAAAAAAAGACGTGCAAAGATATCGCAATAATTTTATTTTTACATGAAAGCCTGTACCTTAATCTACTTTTCTACATAATTTCCGTGAATATTGAGGCACTTGTCATAACGTGGCACCAGTTTTTGAATACCCTCCTCATAAAATTCTGCCGCCTGACTTGTTAACCACTGTCTCACAAATGTTTTGACTTCGTTATCGTCTTGAAGACGCTGACCACCCAGGTGTTTCTTCAAGTGCAGGAACAAATGGTAGTCGCTGGGCGCCAGATCAGGGCTGTATGGAGGATGATCTAGAGTTTCCCATTTAAAAGATTTGATGAGATCTTTGGTCCGATTAGTCACATGTGGACGGGCATTGTCATGCAGCAAAACGATACCCTTACTCAACTTGCCACGTCTTTTGTTCTGGATTGCACGACGCAGATTGTTCAATGTCTCACAATAAGACGCTGCATTGATTGTCTCATTACGAGGCAGAAACTCCACTAGCAATACTCCTTTTCTGTCCCAAAAAACTGTGCACATGATTTTCCGGGCAGAAATTGTTTGCTTAAACTTCACTTTTTTGGGTGATGATGAATGTCGCCATTCCATGGATTGTTGTTTCGATTCTGGTGTGACGTAGGCCACCCATGTTTCGTCACCAGTAACAATTTGGTCTAAAAAATCTTCACCTTCATTGTGGTACCGCTCAAGGAAAGTCAATGCACTGCCTAAACGTTGGGTTTTGTGCAAATCCGTCAACATTTTTGGAACCCAACGTGAACACAATTTCCGGTAATTCAAGTTCTCGGTCACAATGCGATACAAAACACTACGAGAATATTGAGGAAAGCAGTCGCACAATGATGAAATTGTAAAGCGTCTGTTTTCTCTCACCTTTCCGTCCACTTTCTGCACCAAATCTTCATTAACGACCGAAGGACGCCCACTCCGTTCTTCATCATGCACATTTGTGCGGCCATCTTTAAATGCTCTCACCCATTTCCTTACCATTCCATCACTCATAATGTTTTGTCCGTACACTTCACAGATCTCACGATGAATATCGATCGGTTTTACGCCTTTAGCACTAAGAAATCGTATAACAGCCCGTACTTCACAATCGGCGGGACTCACGATTGTCGGAGGCATCTTAAACACTCAGTAAACAACGTATACAATGAAGAATCAGACTGTAATGGAGTCAGTGCGTAGACAAGAGATGTAGTCAACCAGCGCGCATGCGCGGAACGCCGAACGTAGCGCTGCGGCGGCGGAATCGCAAAACGGTACTTACTTAAAAAACATGCCTCGTAATTCGATTTCTAGTTTCTGAGAAATACGTGGACAAACATACATACATACATACACTTATGAAATTTGGCATACCTGCTTAGAAGCCCACATAGACTAACATATACGAATATTGTGCAATTCCAACAATATTGCATACATACGCGTCGAATTGATAACCTCCTTTTTTGAAGGCGGTTAAAAATGGACTGTATCTAATACTATAATTCTCTGAGGCGTCCGTCTGAGGCCAACAAAGAAAGTTACAACAATCCTTCCGAAGCCAGTGATTGTTGTGGTAAGATAACACTCAGTCATTGTTGTGAATTAAATAAACAAAAATGTTTAGTGTTGGCTTTTCTATAGGCAGATGAACAGTATATTGTTGCAGAATATTAAGTTTTGAAAACCATTGATGCTCCACTTTCATTTCTTTACCCTCAACCTGTACGGTTGACACACGTCATGTGATGGGTGGAATTCTAGTAATTATAGATTTGCGAAGTTACTCGTTCTGTTGCCAAATTTTTTTTTCGATTCAAATTTGACTTCAAATTCGGATAGAGCATCAAAAAATAAGTAAAAGTATTAATGTCCTGTCTACTCGGGAACATGGCCAAAATGACTGTTAAACATTTTAGTTCGTCAGAAGATTCCATTAGCAGTTTTAACGCCTGTAGCTTTGATGACTCCACCCCCACCAGGAGCAACCTTGATCATACGCCCCAATGGCCAACTAAGGACATTGGTTGTCGTTTACAAGCAAGATCATAGTTTTAACTTCAATAGGGCTGGTGCCGGATTTCCATCTTCGATCTTGTAAGTGATGCAGATATTCAAAATCTGCTCTCTCTTCCAGTCCAGAAATGATGTTTCCATTTCTGGATGTGATGCCATCTGGAAATGTGGTTATCCGCTATATCGAGGTAACATTCTGAAGCAGGTTGTAGCAAAGTGGATCCTATGACAAAATGGCTAGGGGTAAGGACAGATAAATCACTGGGATCAGAAGAAACGGGAATCAGGGATCTGGAATTCAAAAACCTGTGTAATATTTTTCAAGTGTACATGAAACCTCTTGTTACCGCGTGTAAGCAAGTGTTTTTTAATAGACTTAACAGCTGACTCTCATAGCCCACCAAAGTAAAGAGATCCCCTTTGGCATTCAAAAATTTGTAGATCTCCTGTTGTTCTCGAGCAGCTCCCACAAAAGACTGTTACTTCCCATGCAATTTTTCAAAACGAGCGGAGATACAACAAATCAGTTGCAGGCAACATATAGGAAGTTAGGTAGGAGCTAACCAATGGTGTTTTCAAATTTGACCTTTAACCTCGAATTTCGTATCTTGCAATTTGTAACTTAATAACCGTTACAGGTAGAGAAAAATTTCCAATTGTACAGTTTGTAGAGCTCAAAACGCGGATTTTAACAAGAAAAAAAAATTAAAAATAAACCTAGTATAACAAAAGCTACATTGAGTTGTCCGCCATTTTGTTTAAACAATCGGTTGTCATGGCAACCAAATGAGTGGTGCTGCATTTGCATGACAGTCTGTAGTTGCCATCCCAACAATGAAAGTTTAGATTTTTACAACAATAAAATTTACTCGATGTGATGTCCTTCTGCAGCAATGCATAACTACGGTATTTCACGAACCCATCACATTTAATATCATGATGGGCTTTATGTCTGTACAAGCCTGATGAATTCGTTGTTTAAAATCATTTACTGATGCTGGTACAGTGGCAGACACCTTGACTTTATGTATTCCCAAACGAAAAAAATCTACTGTTGTCAAATCAGGCGAACGTGGTGGCCGATGAACTGAACCTCCTCGGCCAATCCGTTGATATGGAAACACATCATCCAGTCGTTGACGTGCAATGGCTGCAGAATGTGCAGGTGCCCCATCATGCAGTCGGTACTGCAGTAAAGGCAAGTTGTCTAAAAAGTCTGAGACGAAGCCGTCCAAAATCAATTTTGTTTACCTTACTTCTGTAAGGCAACCGTTATAGAAAACAGGTCCCACCAAGATGTCATTCCATAGTCTACACCCTGTAGCTTGAGCACTGAAATTTCATTTTGTTGTAGTGGGTTATTTTTACGCTTATTTTTAATCTTTTTTTTTCTTTTTTTTTTGTTAAAATCAGCGTTTTGATCTCTACAACTGTACAATTGGAAATTTTCCTCTACCTTTAACGGTTACAAGGTTGCAAGGTGCAAAATTCGAGTCAAAGGTCTAAACACCACCCTTGTTTAGCCCCTACCTAACTTCCTATAAGTTGCATGCAATAGATTTGTTGCATCTCCACTCGTTTTGAAATTGTTTGGGGGGGTAATAGACTTTTGACTTACCCTCAAGTGTTGCCAGATTTCCATGTTGGCAGACCACTAAAGCCATCTGCGAAACCACTAAAAACCACTAAATTTTTTTTATACCACTAAAAATTCCACTGTGTTTTTTAATCAGTGCCACCTAAGAAACAAGGCCCTGGAGTTATGACGTCACTGCTATGCATTATATCGCTGAATAGCTGTAAAATATGTTTTCACATAAAATATTAGGAGAACATATGAGGCGTTGCAGATACGCAGGGAGAAACTCATATGGGTGAAATTTAAATTTTATTAATTTAACATTTGGCTTCTCAGATATCAAAAAGTCTGGTGGCATATTTTTTTGTCAAGTTCACCCATTGTATCTGCAATGCCTCATGTTTATCTATCAAATATTTATTTACAGGCACATTAGCCATATGATAATTTTAACGAAATTTCATACTTTGGATGACCATTGTGGGTACATCAGGCTTCTTTTCTAGTTCAGTGTATTTCCCTTGGAATATGATTATGAAGGGTGAGATTATGGAAGCTATGCTTCAAGTTCCACACGAATACCGATACACTACACTGTTCGATTGTCGATTAACTGACATATAAGCTACAATCAACTATTGATCGTCTAGCACATACTTTACTGGTAAATATTTTTGAGGAAGATTGGTGTTCGTTGGAAACTTCTTCGTTGGAAGACTTCATAATTGTAAGTAGATAAAAGCTAGCATGTAATTATTTTTTTTATTTTATGATGCGAATTACTTTATAAAATATATAGTAATATATATAGAATATACGATATATTAGTTTCAAGGCGAAAGTAAATATGAGCAAAAGAACAAAAGGTTATACACGAAAATACACCAGACGATGGGAAAGTCAACCAGAATTGTAAGGTAAGTTAACTGATTTGTTTACTTGGTTAGAATAGTTGAACACTTTTTTTTTGTATTGAAATCCTTTATTCATTTGTAAGCTATGCTATGTCTTTTGTAGGGTGGATTGCTCTTTTCAGAAATTGTTCGGACCAAATTAATGCAGAATGGTTTAATATTTCCAACATGAATTGGGAAAGTAAATCTGGCTCTGGGCCATTTTGGGCTGAAGTTATTAGTGATAAAGATTCAGTCGGAAACCCAAGATTTAGCCATGTTGGTGCATTAGCTGTTGGACTGTTATCTTTGCCTTTGTCAAATGCGGTGGTGGAAAGAGCATTTTCAACTGTCAGTGATAAAAAATAAACTTAGAAATAGAATGTCAATTGAAATGACACAAGCATTGATGATGGTGCGTTATTTTTTACGCAAGGAACATTTAAACTGCACTTCATTCAATCCAAGTGAACGTATGATCAAGGCATTTAATCAAAATATGTATGATCATATTTCAGGTGTGATGGAAAATAATGACGTTATAAACTTTAGAGTCATTTACTTCCAGTTAAAATATTATTGTATAATTTTAAATAATTACTGTTTTGAAACCGATTTCAATTGTGTCAATAAATGATTATGATATAATTTACTTCATTGTTTAATTGATTTTTTTTACATACTTTGACATGACATCATATGCTAAAGTGATCTATTTAAACATCATTAAATTTTAGGGGGGGAATAAAGGGGAGTTTTTCAATACATAGGGGGTTTCTAGGGGGTTTTGTATCTGATCTAGGGGGTACTTTGAGTTTTGACTTGACAACACTGACTCAAATGCAAGGGAGGGGAAGTTATGCACTCGTGGGAGTATTGATGTTTGGGTGTAGGAATTCCCTTACTATGTGACAGGTGTTTAGAATTGTGGCTTTCTGTAAGGTTTTTGTATAAGTGTGGGTTTAAATTTTGTGTTGACAGGCTTTTGTATAGCGTGTGTGGAATAACCCCAGTGGCAGAAAGAACGATAGGAACAATGTGTACTCTGTTAACTCCCCAAATGCGTTTTATTTCGTGCGCAAGATCCGTATATTTAGTGATTTTGTCCGTGTATATCTTTTGTAAATTGTGTGTGTTGGGGATGGAGATATCAATTATCTAAGTCACTTTGTTTTGCTTATCTACTAGTGTAATATCTGGTCTGTTATGAGGGATAGGTTTGTCAGTGATTATAGCTCTGTCAAAATATAGCTTATGTGTGGTGTTCTCTAAGACAGTGTCTGGGATATATTTATAGTATGGAGCATGAATGCCCCTTAGCTTGTGTATCGTAGCTAGATGTTGATGTTTGATGTTGGCTACCTGGTTATGTCTGTGTAAATAATCTGTCTGCGTGAGTATTTTGCAACTGGATATGACGTGTTGAATGGTTTCCTCTGCGAAATGGCATTTCCTGCAAGACCCATCAGTCGAATCTTTGATATGATTTCTGTAGCTTTTAGTGTTAATAACCTGGTCTTGTATGGCAATCATGATTCCTTCAGTTTCCCCAAAGAGACTCCCTTCACTCAACCAAAAGTTCGACGCTTTTTTGTCGACGTGCGGCTGGTTGAGATCAGAAGGATGTCTACCGTGGAGTTGCTTTCCGAGCCATGATTGAAGTTTAGTGCATGTTGTAGGAATGTTATGGGTGTTCTGCACGCTGTTCAGATTCAAAGGTGTATATTTTGTATCAGCCACTGAATGGTAGAGTAGAGTAGCTCAGACCTGTTGACCAGGGCCATCTCCATAAGATGTTGCCCCCCCTCGCACGACGCGGACGTAGGACCACACGAGGGTTATTATTACGAGGGGAGTTCAATAAGTAATGCAACACGTTTTTTTTCTCGGCCAATTTTGGTTGAAAAAACTGGACATTTCTTGTGGAACATTTTCAAACATTTCCGCTTCGTCTCGTAAAGTTTCATTGATGTCCGATATGTGACAGCGCTATAGTGAGCTGTTAAAGTGGCGTCTACAATGGAGGTGCGTTCCAAACAACGGGCAGTGATTGAGTTTCTTTTGGCGGAAAACCAGAGCATCTCAGATATTCATAGGCGCTTGCAGAATGTCTACGGTAATCTGGCAGTGGACAAAAGCACGGTGAGTCGTTGGGCAAAGCGTGTGTCATCATCGCCGCAAGGTCAAGCAAAACTGTCTGATCTCCCGCGAGCTGGCCGGCCGTGCACAGCCCTGACTCCTGCAATGTCGGAACATGCGAACACTCTCATTCGAGCAGATCGACGGATTTTCATCTGTTTGGTCCAATGAAGAACGCAATCCGTGGGACGCACTACGCGGATGATGAAGCAGTTATTGATGCAGCACGACGTTGGTTACGACATCAACCAGTGGAATGGTACCGTAGCATTGAATGGAGATTACGTTGAAAAATAGTGTTGTGTAGCT
>JAHWFO010031727.1:170179-183701 GCA_023313115.1 Rhysida immarginata
GGGGGGCTTGTGAAAAATGCATATATTCATAGAAAAACATAAGAATCATGAATGCATTTTATTTTATTCAATACAAATACACTATAGGATATACAATATGTAGTGAAATGTTGAAATGAAAAATTCCCTGACTTTTCCCAGTTACATTCCCGTAACTATCCCGATCGCATGCGACAATCGACAATCGAACATGCTAGATTGAGTAGCATGCAGAGATTTCCGGGTTACTGACCAACCAATGAAATGTGAACTCGGCTTAATTAGCCCATTGGCCCAGTTGCAGCTTTCGCATGGGCTGCATTGACCAATCAGTGCAAGACATGTGAACGATGTACGTTGTACTGAAGGGATAATTTAACCAAGGGGATGTAAAATTAGTACGTTATTCTGAAATGTACGTTAAAGTGAGGTACGTTATTCTGAAACTTTTTAGCATTAAAATACCTACGTTTGGGACGGGGATTTGAAATTTGTACGTTAAAGTGAGGTACGTTGTAACGGGGTTTTACTGTAATAAATAAAAAAAATAAAGGAACTGTACTAAATTCCATGAAGTAAACAATTATATATACAATTCCATGTAAATATATGTTAATTAGCATCTGTGATTTACAAAAGTACTAAACTTAGTTTATAAAAGAATTTATATAAACAATGCTTTTGAGTGAAAAAATACTTAAAAATTATTAAATAAATATAAGACTAACAAAATGTAAATATACTCTAAGTATCAATCTAAGAAACAATGATTTATCCCACAAAGGATAATCAAACACTGACTAATTTATTTAGTCAATTGTGCTTTTCTGCCTCTTAAAATTTTCAAATTTCATGGAATAAATTAGTAGAAATATCAGATTTCAAGAGGGCAAAATTTCTGACATTTCAGGTTTTACCATGCAATCATTATTTAATTCGTTATTTAATTTAGTGCACGGTGCACTAGTATTTTTAAAGACTGCAACTGGATGTAGAGTTGAATTCACTGACTGAAGTAACAATTTCATTTTTTCAGATTCTTCCACATGAACAGAAGAATCCTGTGCTGTGCTGTTTACAGAACAGGTTTCATTTGGATTATTATAACTTGTTTTCAAGTTGTAATCAAATGAATTATCCATGGTAGCAGTGAATAAGCATTTATTATGAAATGGAGGAATGGCATCAGTGTTATGGGTTTTGAAATATGAAGTTTGTGGAATATGCATTTCTTGTTGGTCGTTTTCATTTATAAGTATGTATTCAGCTGGCCGTTTAGTATCACTTGAGTTCTCCCATGCACCTGAGACATTTAAATTGTTTTGATCATAGTGTGGATGCCTGTTCAATTCCCGCTTTGTTCTAAATGTTTTGTCACATATATGACAACGGTATTTTTCTTTGTGTTCAGAGTGAGTACCCAAATGTTGTAAAAGACTCCTTTTTAATGCATACGACTTTCCACACTCATTACATGAATAAGATTTTTTCTCCGAGTGATTCACAAAATGAATATTAAAATCACACTGCCTTCTGAATTTTTTCCCACAAATTTCACAAGTAATATTTTTCTCCTGTTTGTGGACTACTTCATGCTGTAAGAGATTGCGTTTCAAAGGAAAAGTTTTCTCACAAACCTCACATTTAAAAGGTTCACTTGTGTGTGCAGCCACATGTGTAAAATAATCACACTGACGGCGAAATCTTTTCCCACATACTAAGCAAATGAACTTCTTCTCTGGTTCTTTGTGAACTATTTCATGCTGTAAAAGGCTTCGATATAACTTAAATTCTTTGCCACAAATGTGACATGGGAACGGATCTTCTGTATGTGTTGGTATGTGCATATTGTAATCACATTCACGTCTAAATTTTCTTTTACATACGTGACATTCAAACCATTTTGTAACTAGATGGATAACTTCATGCTGTAAAAGATATCGATGATGTGCAAAACATTTTCCACATTCAAGACATTCAAAAGGTTTTTCTTTAAATGATTTTTCTCTGTGATTTTGCAAATGTTCATTTAAGTCATTCAGTGAAGAAGAAGAAAAGTCACAAAACTGACAATTATGTTCTATTGTAATAGAACTATATAAATGAAATTTCCAAGTGTGAACATCTAAATCTCCTAAACAGGAAAAATTCTGCTGGCATAATTCACAAAAGTAAGATTCATTAGGTTCAACAGGACTTCCTTTTCCTACAAATAAAAAAAAATAAATAAATAAATACATAAATAAGATTTGTAATTAAATGAATAAATAAAAAGACAAAATTAAACAGAGCACAAAATATTAATTAATATTCTTCCATCATTGATAACAGTAAAGAGCAAATTGTGACTGTATGAAGTTAACATAGACACGTTTCTTTTTAGCTGGGAACTGCATATGCCTATGTGGAATCCCTGCCTATGTAATGATGGGCATGTGATGTTTGTTTGGAAACTTCAAATTGACATCATATGTCAGAAGGAAAAAAGAAACTGCTTTCCAGGAAACTGAAACCTACCCATGAAACAAAGATTTCATTGGTGGCTCTGTTATGGTATGGGGTAGAGTCTCAATTGATTTAATCATAGTAAAATGGCCTTGTTTTCAGACATGGTTGCATGACAGCTAGATGTTATATTGACGAAGTGCTACAAATTCAAGTGTGTCCATCTGCATTAGCTACAGGGTGAAAGTTTCCTCCTCATGCATGATAAAGCTCATCCACATGTTACAAGATTCATCACAAGCTTCCTTGAGTAACACGACATCTCAGTTGTTCCATGGCCAGCTCGTAGCCCAGACCTGAATCCACTTGAACATATTTGGGACATGCTGGGCAGACGAAAAAGACATCCAAAATGCTTCTACTACACTCCAGGAACTAGAAAATATTCTCTTTGATGAATGGGCAAACATTCAACCGCAGACTTCTCCAGAACATGTCTCAACATGGCATGTGGTAAAGACTCAGGGTAGTAATTGTAGTGAAATGGCAAAAAATATACATGTGATGTGTACTTATTCATTTCAATTTCATGGTTATATAACTCTATGCTACATTTCATGTTACATAAAGCAAACTTTTATCTGACTAACTGTTCATTAATTATGTTAATAAAGTTCCATTCTCATAATTCTGTGAATTATACCTTCTGTGCTAATTTCCCAACTCCAATTGTGACTCTTTAATTCTTTTTAGGAGTGTGGTGCAAATGTATTGAAAACTGAACAAAGCTGCTCTAAATGATTAACAGATTATATTAATTTTTATTTTTCAGAAGACCATTAAAAAAGTAATAACCTCTTCATAATTAAGCAGCTAATGAGGATTTCTGAATATATTTTTTATTTTACTTGTAATAGATTGTCATTATTTCAACAGTAGCATCATTAAGTAAGTTCCTTGATTTGATGATGAATCTCAGTCACTTTAGTTGTGTTCAGAAATTCAATCATAGATCTCACTTCACATGGGGGAATTTTCAATTTTTTTATTCATTTTAAGCACTCACAGAAACAACTTAAATACCTCTTAATACAATGCAACTCACATGGAGAATGAACAAATAGGAACTACTTTCAAAAACCCTCCTAAATATGACCTTACTATATTTAATTCAAAATTAAAATTATCTGAGGAATAATGTACTTAACCAGCTATCTAAGATAAATTGTGATTAGCATTTTTAAAAATTTGGAAGAAAAGAGTACAATTTTCTCCAGGGGAGGGGGAGGGGGAGGGGAAGGATACTGCGTCAGAGCTTATTTTGAAGAAGTAAAGCATATAGTTGGCTGCAATCTCCCCTCCTTTTCTGGCATGTGCTCCTGTTGGAAAACATAACCAAGAAACCAGAGTAAACATTTAATTACTTTTATTCAGTTCCTCTTGAAGATCTTCAACACAATCAGGAATGATCCATTCTGGCTGTAAAACACAACAATGAACTTATTATTTGAAAAGTGACTAAAAGCAAAAAACTTCTTTTGAAAAATTAAATAGAGAAAATGTTTCAAATTATATGAAACCAAGCACAATATTTATTTAGAAAATGTTAATAAAAACTCCATATTAAATTCTTATATAGGAAAGGGTCAGTTTTATTTTGCAAAATGAGAGAGGAACATATGGATAAACTTTGTGCTTTGTTTTACTCATGGGGTGCTCATTTTTCCAGCTTGCGCACTTTACAATTTGCTTTAAATGTTCACTTTAAATGGTCAATTCTAAGCCTGGATGCAAATTCTCAAGATGTTAGCCAGGGATTTGACTCCATTAATGATTTTAAAAAGTCATTATCAACTTTCAATGGGGCAGGATTTATCTTTAAGGTTTATATCTTCGGATTTAAATTTTCTGAATCATCTTTGGGCCTCATGCTCAGAAATTGAATCTTACCCCATGCTTGTTCATATTTCTTGCAGCCTCAGCTGCACTTTTGCAGAGTCTGAACTCAATACAAACATATCTGAATCTGGTCTGTTGTCATGGCAGCTTCAATTAACAATAGCACAAAAATTAATTGGCAGAACGAAGCAAACCGTGCACAAACATAATTAACATGTCTGCATTGATGTAGCACCAGTGGATGCCTACAATTTGCATATTCAAATTTCTTACTCCAATTTAAACTGCATGTGCTGAACTGACATTACTTTTCCATCAGCCTGATATTAGTTGGTTGGTTTATTAGAAATTTGGCGTAGACTACTAAGGTCATTTTGCGCCTTTTACACAAGTTATATCTGTACGCAGCCCGGGACAAACAACATCCATGCCCACAGCGGGATTCGAACCCACGACCAGGCGGACTCGAGAACTAGAAAGCCTACGCCCTAGCCCTCTCGGCCACCTGGCCGGCTGGCCTGATATTAGGGGCAACAAGAAACAAGGCACTAGTTCTAGTAGATCATTATTATACAATAAAATAAGCCACTCATTTATGTGTGCTGGGGCAGCAAGATGCTCGGTAAATGTGTCGGTGTGGCAAGGTGCTTTCAGCAAGCCAAAAAAAGCAGCAGTGTATGGGCTATACCAAAATAGACTACAGACAGCATTAGAAGCATAGCACAAAAATTATATTTAAAACAAAAGTTTATTAATAAATGTAAAGAGTTTCTTTTCTTACTTAGCACCTTAACGAGTTTTCAAAATACAGTAAAACTTCTAGAAATACCACCTCTTGTGTAGGACCACTTTTTCTACCATTTTAGGAAACAATTGAATTTCTCATTTGGTTGCATGCATTTTCATTCTTGAAGCTGACCGCTTGTCAATTGCATGAATCCAACTGTGATGTCCATTACTATTACATGTACACATATCGAATGATGATCATACAGTGATATAATATACATCTATGCCAATAAATTTCATGATCTTGTGGTTAATTGACTCTGGTGCCACCTTCTTTGTTTCACTGTAAGTAGCCACAGCCACAGTTTTATTTATTACTGATTTGTTTGAACAAAATGTGATCAAAAAAGTAAAAGTTCAGCTTACTGAGTAAGAATCATCTTGCAATTACCGGTAATCATTACTGGTTAATTTACAGTAAAAAGTATGGAACATTAAATCAATATTTATTAATATGAAACTTATTTTTCAATTCTCAACCCAATAAAAGGATTAAATAAAAACTTAAGAATTTAGCTATCAAACTTATTCGCTTCATCAAAAATAAAATTATTTATTTTTCTTCATTTGAAGAGCTGTCTTCTAATTGAAAGTGTCTTTGAAATACTGAATGCTCTTATGACCAAAGAATATTTCCTTTTGCTTTAACATCCCCTTGTTGAAATTGAATTTTCTTCTTGTAAATTTTTAGCTTGTGAGAATGTTATGAGAATTTTCATCTATTTTTGAATTGTGGAACACTTATTAATGATAACATTTAATCTTCTTACTCTAATTATGATATTAAAATATTTACACATTTTCAGGTTCATACTGATTGGATTTGGTTTGTTTGGTATTAAAGTCCTTTTCAACTGCCATGCAGGTTCATACTGAAGAAATGATTAATATAAACCCACCCTGTAACATTGTGACGTTTGTCTTTTTGTTGCTGATAAAAGTCGTTTCGTTTATCGTCAACCACGTGGTTCTATCAAAGGAAATGTGCATTCAGTGACGCCTCCAATATAGAAGGAAGAACATTCTTATTTGTGGTTATTGCAGTGGCAGGGAATACTTAAGGGAGCATACATTTGAATTGCAACATGTATATCAGACAGATGATTAGAAGACAACCATTCACAATAAACTCTGGACGGCATTACTTAAATGCTCCTATCTTAAGTTTCCCCGATCGCTATTGCTCTCAGGTTCTATATCAAGTCAGGTTTTATCTTGTGCTGATGCGAGCTTTAGGCATGGTGCACATCTTCAAACGAAACCAATCTATCTTATCGAACTTGACCGATTATACGTCTGCTATTTCCCTGTCACAGTGACGGTACATTATTTGTAAATATTTAATTTATTCTTGCTTACATTCATCTTATTTACTATTTTCATTACCTTCCACCTTTCACTTATTCATCTTATAAATAAATCCCTCGTTCATATTTTAAGATTGTCTGCCTAGGACCCGTTTATTTACTTTAATTAATAAATAAATCACATTTTCCCATCATCAGACCCCAACACAATACAGTTAAAACAGGACTATTGGGTCAAGGATTTAAAAAATAAAGTTTTATATTGGATAAAAATTCATACACCTTGACATATATTTAATGCTTACAAACTAAGTTTAATTGATCTTTATCCTCCCCCACAATGAAACCGTATATACACCCACCTGTATGCTTAAATTTGGAGGTGAAATTATACTGCATTTATTTAATTTAGCTGAATGCAGGATAGAGAAAATAATACAGATAAAAAAAAAGGGTGTCAATCACACAACTTAGTTTTTCTGTAAAAACAAGCTAGGATTATAATACAGAAAACACATTTTTAAATTTAATCATTCAATTAATTAAAAATAATTACTTTTTATAGATATTTTAAAATCATATGGTAGAAAAAATTTCCTCACAAAGACCACCTTCCCAGCAACCAAATTCTTTGGCACTAAGGGTGGTCAGTGTGCAAAAGCTTTACTGCATTGAAATTAAGAAGTTAACTTCAAATAATTAGAAGAAACCCTTCTTCCAAGCTTTTAGTGATACAAGCTCAAACTTTCTTACATTTGACTGGTCATAACTGTCAATTTGTTCTACTTTGATTTCAACAGAAACAGGTAATGTGCCTGAAATGAAAGAAGCTCATGATGTAACTGTTTATTAAAATAAATCAATTATATTAATTATTTTATGAAAAAATCTTTTATTATTATTAATTTATTCATGAAAAAAATTATTAAATAAGAGCGATGTTCAAATTTGACCTGGGTTTTTTTTTTGTTGTTTATAAAATTATACAATGATAAAGTTGATTAATATGGCATACGAGGCCTGTCCGAAAAGTATCTGGATTAAGGGTACAAAAATAAAAACTCGCTGCACCTTTTTCCTATCCGGATCGTGTGACGACATTTCTGCTGATGACATATTGAAATTTGCAGCTGTTAGGAGGACGCGTGCAATTGTTGTAGCACGCTAAAACAGAGCGTTTTTCTTTTCTCGTCGCGTGGTGAAAATGACAGAAAACACTGAGCAACAACATTTCATCAAATTTTGTTTTAAATTCAGTAAAACTGAACACAGTGTTATGAATTGCTAAAACAAGCAATCAGCAATGATGTTATGAGCCGCACACATCAAGAAATGACACCACAATTTTGTAACTTATTTTGGAGGTGCAGACTGTGCTTATTTTGAAGGTGACTAAACATTTATTTGAGTTCGAACTTTATTATTTATTTTTTTTGTAGCCTCAATCCAGATACTTTCCAGACAGGCCTCATATATGTTAAGTGTATGATGTGAGCAGTAGGCAAGAAAGATTGCTTGGTTTAGTAAAACGCGATGGCATCTGACCACGCTCCTGCTTCAGTGGAACAACACATTATCATAAAAGTTTTGGGTAAATAAGTTGTGAAAGGGCCTGAAATTCATTGGAGTTTTAAATTTGTATCATGATTTAATATCAACACCATGCATGAATTAGCATTAACACATTTATTTTAGTGATGATACTGTACACAGCATGCTCCATAACAACTTGGGATTTCATAAAGTCAGTGCCTGACGAGTGCCTAAACAGTAGTCTGCAGAGCAGAAGGCTGCGTGCATCCAATTTTCATCATTAAAGCTTCAACCATTTCAAAAAGAAAGAAATGATATTTTGAACACACAATCAAAACACTGGATGAGAGACATGGTTCCATCACTTTAATCCTGAAAGTAAAAGGTCCAGTAAGGAGTGGAGACACATACGTTCACCTCTATCCAAAAAAATTAAAAGTGTAGCATTGGCAGGCAAAATCATGGGCACCGTGATTTGGGATGCTAGGGAATAACAATTTGTAACAGAAGAAGGCTGTACAATTAATGCTGGTTACTATAGCAATCTCTTACAAACTCTGATATCTGCTCTGAAAGAAAAAGTGATCAGGATTTCTGACCAAAGATTTTTGCCTTCTTCATGACAATGCTCGTCCATATACAGCAAATGTGACTGCATACACAGAATGAACTGAAATGGGGCGTTCTTCCCAATCCTTATCATAGCCCTGATTTGTCATCTTGTGGCTATTATCCGTTTGGGCCACTTAAAGAACATCTAGGAGGCAAGAAATTCATGTAATGATCAGGTAAAACATGCAATCCTGAAGTGGTCTCGGCATCAATCGACAGATTTATTCAAGTTTCCAGAATGCTGGAACAAGTGTATTCTGAAAGAGGGAGAGTACATTGAAAAGTGACTGTGTTATTACTTTATTGTGTTACTTGTATGATTTGTGAAATGAGAAAGTTCAGGTCAAATTTGAATGCCCATCACATACACTATATGATCACAAATATCCGGACACATGCACGTTTGCGCTCTAGCCACGATTTCATGGAAATCAATAGGGCGTTGCACATCCCTTTGCCCGAATCACAGCTTCCACCCTTCGGGGAAGACTTTCCACCAAATGTTGGTAGGTACTTTCCAGAATGTTCCTCCATTCCTCCCGAAGAGCGAGAATCAGTTCAGGTACAGAAGTTGGCCGATATGATCTGGCCCGCAAGCGCATTCCAATTCATCCCACAGACTCTCTATAGGATTGAGGTCGGGACTTTGTGCCGGCCAACCCATTTCTTCGACCCCTGAGTCCGCAAACCACTGCTGTACACGCCTCGCTTTGTGGCACGGAGAATTGTCGTGTTGGTAGAGAAATGGCCCGTTTCCGAAAAATTGCCACAACGTTGGAAGTGCACAGTTGTCCAAAACATTCAGATAACGGTCGGAGTTCATGATTCCTTGCACAGGAACGAGCTGGCCCAGTCCGTACCATGAAAATGAGCCCCACACCATGAGTTCTCCTCCTCCGAACTTGACTGTGGGCTCTGTGCACTCAGGTAAGAAGCATTCTCCAGGTATGCGCCAAACCCAAACTCGTCCATCGGATTGCCAGAGTGTGTAGCGAGATTCGTCTGTCCACATTACACGTTTCCATTGGTCCATTGTCCAGTTTCTGTGGGCTTTGCACCACTCCAGACGTCGCTTGGCGTTGACCCTGCTGATGTGGGGCTTGTGGGCAGCAGCACGGCCATGGAATCCCATCGTGTGCAGTTCCCGACGAATTGTCATGGTACTGGCATCATTTGCAGAGGCGTTTCGAAACTCTGTGGCAATTTTTTCCGCCGAGGACTTCCGGTTGCTGCGGGTGACACGACGAAGCACTCGACGGTCTCTGTCCGTTAGTTTCTTGGGTCTACCGGTTCGTTGTTGAACTGTTGTTGATCCCCGGGTCTTCCATTTCATAATGACATCGCCTACTGTTGACTTGGGTATCTGAAGAAGGCTGGAAATGTCACGCACGGACTTGCCACATAGGTGACATCCAACGATGGTTCTACGTTGGAACTCACTGAGCTCTGCCGAACGACCCATTCTTGCCAATGTCCAAGCAGAGTTGTGTCTGAAGGTGTGGGAAGCTATTTAAATGATGTGCAAAGTCATTATCATGTGACATTGGGCCAATCGATGATCTGTGAGGGGTGTCCGGATATTTTTGATCATATAGTGTATTTTAATCTTAAAATGCATTCAATTAGTTTTTTATAATGTACAGACTTATGAAATTTTTTAAAGGGGAAAACTCTAATGAAATGACATAAGAAAAAGAAATTATGAAGTGATTTCTAAAAATTAACAGTGCATGTATATTTCACAAGTAAACTACAGGGCTATACAAATGATTCATTTGATTTCAAAACACTATTAAAATCTGCATTTTCCAATATACAGGACGATTCAAAATGATGTCCAGCATTTCAAAATTTTACTATGCATTTATTTTATAACAAACTAATCAGACCGGGTTTAAAATGCAGGAAAACTCAAATATTTTTAACCTTCCTGCAATTGGAGGCTATGGTGGCACTAGTGTCACGATAAAAGTACAGATGGTGGCTGTGAATGAAAAGGCATATTGCGTCTTGGAGTATGGAAAAACAAATGATATTTTTAGTCCAGCAGGCATTTCGTAGGCAATTTCATAAAGATTGCCCTACTGACAAAAGCATCCGTAAGTGGTATGATCAATTTCTGGAAACTGGATGTCTTTGTAAATGCAAAAGCATGGGATTACTAACAGCAGACATGCTGAAAGGAGATTGACTATCGTCTTGACATTGTCCAGGTGACTTGAGGGAGTCACATAGAACATTTGTAATGCTAGAATAAAAAAATATTTGAGTTTTCCTGCATTTTAAACCCGGTCTGGTTAGTGTATGTTATAAAATAAATGCATAGTAAAATTTTGAAATGCCGGATATCATTTTGAATCACCCAGTATTATACATACACACACGTAATTGATATATAAAAAGAATTACACATTCACCTGGTTTTTTCTCATACTCTATAAATGTCCCATGTGTGCTCCTCTGGTTGTACGATACAAGTCCAAATTCTCCCTTACTCTCTATGGCGTTTCAATTGATATACTTGGCCTTTTCGTTTATACAGACAACCAGTGTTCCTAAACAGCCGATATCACTGCAAAATGCTCTGCCCTGTTCCCTCTGCACTTACATAGCAGTCCCCCCCCCAACTTAAACATACTGTCCTAAACATAACCAACTTTATATAATGTCCTGGAAGAAAGTATAAGGTCACTTGAAAAAACAATGCTGTGTCGAAACAGTTTAGTTTTATGATCTGTTCTTTCGGAATATTGTTCAACAACACGTAAAGAATATTTATAAACAATAAAGAGTCCATAGTAAAGATAAAAAATAAAATTATAGTAATAAATGTGATATTTCAGCAATTCTGCTTGGACGAAAGTATAAGGTCGCTTCCTATTTCCCCTAAATTTAATGAGACATGCCGATCACTGACTCATAATTATACAAATACATGCTAAATAGGTGTTCTTGAGTTAGATAAAGTAAAATTACTGACACATTTTCCTTGTATCTTGTGACTTTCACAATGCCGAAAGGAAAGCATCTTTCTGAGTTTGAAAAAGGTCAAATTGTGGCATTCAAGCAGTCTGGCCTAACTGGATCCAAAATAGCTGCAAAAATCGGAAGATCAAAAACTGTTGTAAATAATTTCTTAAAAGATCAAGACAATTTTGGCGTCAAGACAAGATCAGGGAGACCACCAGCAATGACTCGCCGAGAGAAACTGAGAGCTTTGCGATTAGCCCGCACCAAACATCATTCCTCGGCTGTTATTAAAGAACAGTTGAACTTAAAATGCACAAGTAGAACTGTGAGACGTGTACTCTCGTCGGATACTCATCTGTCATTCTCCAAGATGATGGCTAGACCATCACTGACACAAGCTCACAAAGATGCAAGACTTGCCTTTGCCAAGAAATGTGTATCCTTTGGGGAAAAATGGGAAAATGTCTTCTCTGACGAGAAAAAATTTAACCTAGATGGGCCTGATGGTTTCACTCGATATTGGCATGATATCCGTGGCAGTGTTGGGCATTAGTCGATTAAACGATTACATGATTACACTAATCGATTACATTTGTAATCAAAACATTTAATCTTGTAAATAAAACATTAATTTAGTCGACTAATAGAATTAATCGTCAATCTCGATTAAAAGAATTAATTGTAAATCGTTAATTTTTTTTAAATAATTGATTACATTTTTAATCAAAACATTAAAGCGTGATTAATTTAATCGACTAATGAGATCAATCAACAATCTCGATTAAATGAGTTAATCGTCAATTTTTAGTTTTTAATCGAACTTACTTATTTTGATACTTGGGCAATTGAAATTGAAATGTGAACTTATGAATGGCATTGAACAATAGATAATCATGGCAATGCTACGTATAAAATATTTACATGTCAACATGTCAATTGTTAAACTTGGAAAATATCAGGTATCGTGAAAACTTAAACTAACAAGAATATAACTCGTAAAACGATTTTCAAATATGCGGAAAAGAAGAATATAAAAATTTGTTGTTTAATATTACAGTAATATTTTATATACAGCAATGGCGAAAACTGCATGCAAATTTACGTATTCGATTGCAGCGTTCACACGAATCTTTCCAAACACGCGCAAAATGAGAAATGAAATGCTCGCACGTCTAAATGTTTTAAACTGCTGCGCCTATGTTCTTTCCACTGCTAGAGCCATTCATCCCTTCTTAATCAAAGTTACCATAAACGCCAGGAGAGAAAAATCCATAGCCAACTAAAAATACTTTAGTTGGCTATGAGAAAAATCATTGTCGCAAAGCATTGTCGGGAAAAATCTTGTAAGCATGTAAATTTAAATTTGAGTATTTCACTTTTACGTGCAGTTGGTTTAAATAAACAATGGAAATACCTTTGATTCTATCCACACACATATCATTTATAAATATAGGCCTAACATTAATTAGCCATTTTTAATTATAGGCCTAACATCAATTAGCCATTTTTAACAATAGGCCTAACATTTAGTCATTTTTAACTACAGACCTAACATTAATTAGCCATTTTTAACTATAGGCCAAACACTATTTAGCCATTGAAAAGTAGGCCTAACATTAATTATCCATTTTTAACAATAGGCCCAACATTTAGTCATTTTTAATTATATGCTTAACATTAATTAGCCATTTTTAACATTAATTAATCACATTTAACAATATGCCTAACAGCACTGAATTTTAAAACGAACTGAGCAGGTGCATCGACAAAGCTATATATGGGGCACGTGCTCCAAGCTGCCATCAACAATGCTTAAATGATAAACAATAGTAACGCTGCGTTCACTTATGACTCATCAGTACGAATCGATTGATTATTACATGCCCTAAGTTCATATTCTTAACATTAGTGCACGTGCTTGAAGGGGTCCACGAGAGCTCCTCAAAAGTTGATATATCGCAGTTAAGTTCTTCCATTTTCACGTTATC
>JAHWFO010031727.1:208703-232682 GCA_023313115.1 Rhysida immarginata
TTTTTTTAATTGGGATCCAAAATGTCCATCCAGGGCTTTTTTTGGCCGCCGGCCGCCGAGTTGGGTCCCCGGGATTGCCGCCGCCTGTAAAAAGGGCCCCACCCGCGGGGGGGGGGGGGTGTGAAGAGTGTCTTTTGCTGATGGTCACCCATCCAGTGACTAGCTGAGCCTGATGTTGCTTAATTTCACAGAAGTTGTGCTTAATGAAAGCCCACCAGGCCACGGCCTACCCCTCGATCATACACAGCAAACCTTTGTCTCAACAAAGGTTTCAACATATACAGAAACAAAGACAAAACATTTGTCTCAACGTATACAGAAAACCTAACTTCATCCCATCATTCCATAAAAAAATTATACTATACAAAGACTGTTCACTTAGTTCTGCTGCGAGACCTGGGAATCAGCAATTTTAGGCAGCAGTGCCCATTGGCTTAGAGGGAAATGATAAATTGGCTTTTATAAGCAGTACATATTACTCAGAATGGGTCTACCAATCGTTTACAGTGCGGTATTTTATGTATTGAAATCCACAGAAATCAACTCGGTGGCAACATCCTACAATTTCGATAATTGCTGAAGCGGTTAATTAGGTGCGGCACTTATTACCTTCAGTTTAGAATTCATGTGGTGGTGAATAGGATACAGCACTTATTTCTTGTGCAGCGCTTGTTTGCGCTTTTAGAGTATACTGATATATTCACCGATAGGAAATCGTGGCCGCCTGTTGCTAAAATTGCTGGGATAACGCTTTTGCGATTTTCCCCCATGTGGTTTCTTTAATACCAGAAATTCTAAAGAAACTGAAGATTATATAGTACTGTATAAACTCAAAACATGAGCACAAATGGATAGCCTATATCACTAACAAAAATTAGGGAATGCTATTCGGAACTTATACTCAGAGGAGAAATAAACTCACCTTTTTTCATCTTTTGGAAGACGAAAAAATGAAATAACGGAAAAATCCTTTTGACGAGAGTTATTTGAGCACGTAAATGCTACACAATATCTGGCACCACGTGTCTTTGACATTTTTAACACATTTCTTAAATAAAAAAAAAAAAACAAAAACAAAATTGCGACGAGACAAAACTATAGTTTTAATATTGAAACTAAAAATACACTTTACAAAATTTGCAGTTTCTATTGCAAATGTTTCAGCCTGACCACTACAGGTGCTACTTACTTTGATTTCAAGGTAATTGGAGAGCTTTGCTTCTCTATCTTCTTCCCTGGTAACATGATATGATAAAAGGTCATTTGGCATTTCAATATTGAAGGAATTTACTTGGGCATAAAAATTTTGGAGTTTAAAAAAATTATTTCACTCAAACTTTTCAAAATAAAACAAAAGTAAATAAAAAGTTTAAAAATTATACTGAAACTAATTTTAAAAAATCTAAGATTTTAAAAAGCATCTTGAAGAATTTCCAACCTTCATCAGCCTACATGCATACCAAATGCATTCCAACTAGGCCATTAATAAAGTGCTCTGTTTACAAGGCTTTTGCTTTTTCTAAATGTACTCTGCACTAAAATAACAGATATACCTTTCACATATATTTCAACACATGGAAACTTTTCCTGCTTTGTCACCATTTTGTAAAGGCAATGCTTTCGTACTGTCCGCATGCCACGAGAAGACCGCTGGGCTGCTTAATGTGCTCGTATGGCATCGCTGCAGTTGCAGATCAGTCTATAGTTATGAAGGGAGGAAAAGCACTAAAATCATATGGTGCAAAAATGAGTTTTGGCTGTTTTTCCAAACAAATAAAAACGTTTGCATGGAGAGATAGATACCTGAGAAATATGAAAAAATTAAGAGAAGAAAATCGTCTATTGTTTATATCGATGAAACATGGATCGACTCAAATTTGGCTGTTTGTCCCCCAACACTGAATAGATTCATCTGCAACTGCAGCGACAACATATGAGAACGTTAAGCAACTCAGTGGTCTTCTCGTGGCGTGCTGACAGTACTGTTAAATCATGATGCATACATGTCGAGTTTACGGTTCTTTTCATGTATGTATTAATTATACCTGTACGTGTAATACTTTGGAAAACACAGAGTTTTGAAATCTCATGAATCATTATAGCAGTCCTGTATTATTATCAGCAGGATAACATGAAAAAATTGTAAAAGAGTCCAAAAAAATGTTTATAAACCAAATATATATAGAAGTCATTATTGGTTAATCTCTCCTAACATGACAAATCTCAATCAGGATAAATTAAAATAACTGATGGCCTAATTGAGATTAGAATAAGAACATGTCTAAGAAATCTGACCAGACTATTTCCAGCTGAATCGCGTCCAAGTAGTCTCATTAAGGCCTAAGTGGATAAGATCATGATGTCCCAAAGTATGATTCTCGACCGGGATGGCACAATTGGGAACTAAGCCGCCTTTGTTCTTATCTCAGTCTGCTACGATCAAAGCTGATCAAACATGGTGGTGTGTACATTCGATGACATTAAAATCAACATGGAAACTTCCTTGTCTAGTAATAGTATCGTTGCTTAGTGCACGTTTCTTTAATGAAGCTCAAGTGACTGATTATATTAATCTTCAGTTACCGTGTATGCTCTTATAGACGCCTCGGCGTTTATTTGCAAAATCAGGCTCAACTCAAGCGCTTAATAGAGACCTGGCTGCTATTAGAGACCGGCCATTATTAACAAAAACCTTCAGAAAGCAATATTTTTATGCGTGTGTCAATACAGAAAGATACGCAAAAACATCGGCTAATACTGCAAACAGGCACTTTATTTGCATTTCACATTATATTTATTTAAAAACATTTTAACAATAACAGAAAACAAAGAGAAAGCAATTTACGGTATATTGAATCTAAAATGATAAGTAAATTTACAATTAGGCTATCTCTGTAACAATCAAGCACGGCATTGGGAAAGCTGTCGGGTAGAACGTTCCATTCCTTAAAAGAGACAAAAGGAAAAATCTTTCTATACCTTTCGCTGCTATTCATCATCCGAATCTGCAATGACGGCTTCGTTGTTGTCCAGTTCACTATCGTCTTCCTCTTCTTCCGGGTTTGTCACGACGTTTTGAATTCTTGCCGCCGATAATTTCTCTCTTTCTGTAAAATACGGATGATTTTCTTTGAGGCAATGAATTAATGAATCTTCATTGTAGTCAGTAGAATTGGTGATGCCACAATTTTTGAATGAATCCAGAGTAGTTTCATTTGAGATTTCATTCCATGCAGACATGATCCATGTAACTATCAGACGTCGTGAAGGAGCAAGCAAATTTCCGCTTCGGGTAAGTTCTTTGTCATTGTCACCTGCCATCCAATTTTCATACAATGCTCTGATCTTGTCCTTGAAAGGCTTGTTCCATGAAATGTCTACTGGCTGCATATTTTTTGTGCAACCTCCTGAAACAACTGCTGTGTCCATGTTGTACTTCTTGAGCTCCTGTTTAATATTTGCACTGATATGGCAACGATAAGTGTCCCAAAACCAGAAGTCTCTTGTGGAATGATAGTTTCCCACAAACTTTTTGCAGCTATTGGATTTTGAGATCTTCATTCATCTATCCGTTTTGTGATCACATTATGATGGATCCTCGAAGTTGAACATCTTGCTGCAACATAGTCACTTCTGGTATTCCCTGTCTAAATACAATGAATGGGTTCATCTTGGTTCCATCACCCTTGGCCACAAGAACTAACGTAAAATGATCTTTCTCATGCACAGGAGTTTTGATAGGGACTTTTTTTGCTCTGCTGGGATGAACAGTTCTCTCACACGGCATGTCAAACCAAATTGACGTCTCATCCATTCCAATAATGTTGCATTCTTGGGTACCTTTGGTCATCTGCCACTGAGAAATCCACATCACAAAAGAAACAATTTTGTCAATCAGTTTATCTGGATCTTTTTGAGCCACAGTTGTTTTTTATCTGAGAGATAGCGAATTACGGTCCATAAATTTTTGCAACCATCTGGAACTCGCAAGAAAAAGTCTCCTTTCTTTACGATTCTTCATCGATCTCGGTATTGAAAATCACTTTCGCTCATTCACGAATCATCTTTCTGGCAACTTGGATGGATTTTCGCTGCTGCTCGAGAATCCAGGACAATATACACTTTTCAAGTTCTTCACTAATGTTTTTGGTTCCTCCTCCTAACTGCTTTCTGCTTGCATCTTTGTTCACCTTTGTTTTCAAGACTGTCATATTGTTTCTTCCATTCTCTAATTCTTTTTGGATCAACATCATAATGACGAGCAGCTGCTTCACCAGAAGTTTCTTTCGCGTATTCCACCGCACAAATCTTAAAGGCAATGTCAAATGATCTTTTTGGAGGCATTTTGGAAAGAAATGTACCTTAGAACAATACGATCGTATAGATAAAAAAAAGTGCTATGGTAAACTCTGCTAATCCACCACTGGCAACATCTTCGCCACACTGCTCTTTCAAAATGAAACAGGAATGTCATACAGTTTCTCAAATACCTTACGTCCTCTACTTAAAATAATTTGGTTTATTCTGATCAAAGTTTTCCAACGAGGAACGAAAAGAGAAACAAAAAAGAAAAGCACATTCGGTCCCACGGTACGAGCGTGAGAACTGACAATCGAAAACATTAAGGCACTCTAGAAAACATTAATATGAAGCATAACAATACCAAAATGGAAGGGTTGCAGAGTGGTCTCTTTGGTTTTGTTATGGCACCAACCACACTATCTATCACTACTGTAATATGCCCGGCTACTGTTTGGCAGAATCCCCCTCTGCCCCCAGGCGCTTATTAGAGGCCGCCTTTAATAAAAGACTAGCGTTTATAGGAGCATATACGGTAAATCAAAACTGCTTAGTGACACACATTTTATTTCACAGTGCTCCCTCTATATAACGGGACTCTACATAAAGCCAAATTTATAACAGCAAGTCCATATAACGAAGTTTTTATTTTCCGGAAAAACTTCATTATATGGACTTGCCATTATAAATTTGGCTTTGTGTAGACTACCGTTATACAGGGTGTTGTTAAATTTCATCACCAAAATGATAGGGATGATGGAATATGCGATTCTAAGCAAAAAAGTTCATATGAACATGGGTCTGAATTTGAACGATAACTGATATATGAACAGAAATAAAAATGCTGCCACTAAGATCAACAAGTTAATAACTCACTTTCTACAACATCTAGGATGATGAAACTTGGAAGAATAATAGGGTACATAAACTGTGTATACTGTTAAAATTTGAAAGAATTCCAACGAGTAGTTTCCGAGTTACATACTCAACATCGTAACACATGCTTACATGTGAGTACTAACCACCACGTGTTATGATGTTGACTACGTAACTCAGAAACTACTCGTTGGAATTCAATTAAATTTTAATGCTAGACACACAACTAAATCTGACAAAATCTATAAAAATCAGTCAGTTCAGCTCAGCAGAGGTGACGTTGCCTGAAAACCAGTTTTTTCCCCACTGACGCATGCGACCTAGGGCGACAATGCCATGCTCGAGCGACAAAAGTGTATTTGTGGCAGCCCTTAGACACATCCTAAATAACTAGAAAGCAAGCTGCAAAAACTTTTTGATAAATAAGTTTACTTTTGTTTTTTGTTTTTGTTTTTTTTTTTTAAATAAATTTGACATAGAAATTAATACATGCTAGTTGGTCATAAACAACCAATTCTATATACCATAAATCCTCTACTATAATGCAAATAATTTTGGCCTAAAAAAGCACCCAAATTTGTGGGATCATATTGTACAAAAGGATAACATTAGCCCTGCAACGACGGATGGCGGCCTGGGAGGGGGGGGGGTTCAGTTGCATTCTGTCCTGATGAAATTCAGATGAAACTACTGTGTAATATAGATTAATTATACAGCATATGCAGTGTTCAGTTCACTATACAGGGTGGTTATAATTAAAGTTTAAGTTTCAAAACGCTATAAAAAAAGAACCACTTAGTAGAATGACGTCCAATTGAAACGGAATGTTATTGAAGAAGGGGGAAAGCTTATGGCATAAGAAAAAAAAGTAGGTCCAAATTTTAGCAACAGATGGCACTGTAAGCGTCAGAATATGTAAATGAAAATACCTGCCATGCGCACGACTCATTTCATTTGTTATAAAAACACCGGGTACACGGCTTTTCCTCATTTCGCGTCCGAGAAGTTCGCCATGGGTGTCTCATTGAAGGTCCATGCTGTTTCTCGATTTCAACTTGTTGCACAGAATGCTGGACAACATATTGAACATGTTTTGCACCAGTCTCCTGCAATTTAAAAAACCGATTTGATGGATGCTTTGCACACTGAACAATACAGTTGGTTTAACGTGTAACTTACACCTTAGCCTTTGTTTTACGATTCATTTGTCATTTGTAGTCGAAATTCTGACGCTCACAGCGCCATCTGTTGCTAAAATTTGGACCTCCTTTTTTTTCTTATGCCATAAGCTTTCCCCCTTCTTCAATAACATTCCATTCCAATTGGATGTCATTCTACTAAGTGGTTCTTTTTCTATAGCATTTTGAAACTTAAACTTTTATTATAATCACCCTGTACAATACATTAATTCACTTTTTATTTGAATTTCTCGTCGCCAAAAGCTAATACGAAAATAACTTCTCCCAAAGATGGCTTCCTCCAAATTGCCTTGAATTGACCAAGTTGCTTTCTGTCCTGGTGAAATTCACACGTAATGTACATTACCGTATTGCCCTGAATATAAGATTAGTTTTTTCGCAAAAATAAGGTGTCAAAAAACGGGGGTCGTCTTATAAGCGTAATCTCAGAAAAAAAAAAAAAAAAAAAAAGGTCCCCCCCCCCCCCTTCTTCCAGATAGAAGAGTCTGTTTTAAGTCTAAGCACAAGATCAGCAATTTTCCATAATAAACATGTAAAAGTGATCACATCCTTTACTTTTAAATGAATATTTTTATTATTACGGTTCAAAATGGTTTATTAACGTAAGAAATTATGCAGAAATTAACTTTTTAAGAACTTCCACTGCTATTGCTATCTCAGAAGCCATTGCCAACAACGGCGTCAGGCCAATTACAGCCCTGCAAAACCACGTGATCGGATGAAAACGTGAAGGGATCATGTGGATTTCGCACTATGAAACTCTTTACAAAAGCGATAGACACTGACACCGTAAATTCTCTACTATAATGAGAATAATTTTAAAAAGCACCTAAATTTGGCGGATCATATTATACAAAAGGATTAATATTAAGCAGCCCTGCAACGATGACTGCGACTGGAGGAGGTTTTGTCCGGAGGGGATTTTGTCCTGATGAAATTACCGTGTAATATACATTAATTTAATTGCATATACAGTATCCAGTTCATTATACAATAAATTAATTCACTTTTTATTCAAATTTCTCGTCGCCAACATCTAATACAAAAATAACTCCTCCCAAAGATCGCTACTTCCAAATAGAGACCATCAATATTGATGGTCTCTGCTTCCAAACTGCTTCGAACTACTGTCCTGATGAAATTCACAACGAAATTACCGTGTGTTATAGATTAATTATACAGCATATACAATGCCCAGTTCATTATACGATAAATTAATTCACTTTTTATTTGAATTTCTCGTCGCCAACATCTAATACGAAAACTTCTCCCAAAGATCGCTACTTCCAAATAGGCCTATTTCAAACTGCCTCGAACCAAAGCCTTTCTGGCTTATGCAGTGAAGTTATGAAAAATGTTAAACTGAATAAATATTACTTGTTTTTATATTAAGAAAAAAAAATGATGTACTTGGTTGTTTTTGATGTACTGTTGTGTTTTTTGTCGATGTGTGAGTGGGAAAGCTTTCCCTATCAATGTAGGGCAATAAACTTCCAAACTGCCTCGACGAAATTGAGGCAGTTGCTTTTGTCAAAGTTGCTTTCTGTGCTGATGATATTCACACAAATTTACCGTGTGTTATACATTAATTACATTGCATATTCAGTGTCCAGTTGCATATACAGTAAATTAATTCACTTTTTATTCGAATTTCTCGTCGCCAACATCTAATACGAAAACAACTTCTCCCAAAGATCGCTATTTCCAAAATGGGGAACGCATTATACAAGAGGATAGCATTTTTGCTGGTTTTTTGGGCCGAAAAAGTGGAATCGCATTAAACAAGGGGTCGCATTATAGTAGAGAATTTACGGTAATTCGCTTTTAAAAGTCAAGTAATTTATAGTGATGATTTTTTTGTCTTAATAAACGGCAGAATTTTGATAGGTGATGTCAGAAAAACTCAAATCTTTGTTACGGGTCGTAGCTTTAATCATCAACCAAACGTAATTCTTAAGCAGTAAAACATCAACTTTTTGTAATTTTCTAAGTCCATATATTATTTAGAAATAATAAATGTCCCAGTGTATTTACGCATTCTTTCATTACGATACATTAATACATTAACATAAAAAGCTATTCAATATTAATAGAATTTAAGATGGGTTTAAGAAACCGAAATGAAACATCGATGGTGCAAAAACATTGAAAATTCAATGACCGATACTTTGAAACATTACACATTGGCTAATGTCGATACTATCAGCTAGTACTACTTCATTTACAGCCATGCATTAATAAATCTAATTGAGGCAAGCAAATGAAAAATTTGCTGAAGAAATTGAACATGCAAACATGCGGCTTAAACATTTCCTTAAACACAATTTCTTCTTAACCTTCAAACTTTCAAAACCATCCAATGTTCTGTTTTGGACTTCGATGATGACTCTTAATGGTTTTCTTTGATGATGACAAGAATATTAAGCTAAAGAATAAATTAAAAACTGACCTTACGATTCTGTGGATGCTTGAGAGAGAGAATACTTGAGAGAGAGAAAGGAGACTCCACTTGTCCACGAGAACATTTCAATATTGTCATTTTTCTTTTATTGTAAGTTTAAATTTTAAACTAAGGAATAAAGGTGAGATTGGAGGGATTGTAAAAAATAAAAAAATGAGGGGCAACAAAACTGAGACAAACATCCCTAAGCTCTCTGCCAGTAACAGCAGAAAATAGAGTTTTAGAAATTACAAATTACATCATGCAACAGCTGTGCGAAATTTTGTTATAGTATTCCTTAGTTACTCTGTATGATTAAATTAGATGCAGGAATAGATCAGGAAATATTTCCCCCAAATGTATTTAAATTTTGGTGGGTCGTCTTTTATTCAAAGTCATCTTATGCTCAGGGCAATACGGTAATTATACAGCATAAGCAGTGTCCAATTCATTAAAAAATACATTAATTCACTTTTTATTTGAATTTCTCATCACTAAAAGCTAAAAGATGTAAAAAATAAAGACCTTTTCTGTATGTTTTTGCATATTTTATTTCTTGCGACGAGCCTAAAATGGGGATCGCATTATACAAGAGGATAGCATTTTTGCTAGTTTTTTGGGCCGAAAAAGTGGAACTGCATTATACAAGGGGGCACATTATAGTAGAGGATTTACAGTAGATACAGTCTTGCATTTCTATATACTGTATTGAATTAATAAATATAGTCCAACACAATTGACTATCCTTAGATTACAAACATTACAACTCTGTTGACAATCTCAGATCGTAAGCACATTAGTCAAGATTATTTAAATAAATACAGTATTGCTTTATGGACTCTATTTAATAATTTAATAACTAATTTTTCTTATTCTTACCAGATTCCAATGATGTAACAATAGGCTGCTCTTGTTCAGGTAATGATTCATATGGTAAATCTGTAGATGCTTCAGGCTGGACTAAAAAATAAAAAAAAAAAATAAAAAATTAACTTAATTAATCAGAAGTTACAGATGGATATGGTTATACTTTACAGATAAACTTTTTCAGCATCCAAAAAGAAATCTGGAGGTAAGCTTTTTCTCCATAGACATCTGACAAAATTAAACATTTATTGTAATTAGATGGAAATTGGATGATGGAATACTACATATTCATGAATTTGCACCACTCTGTATGCAGTAACATCAGGAAGGAAAACAGGGAACAAAATCTTAACAGATCCAATGCAATCCTAGTGAAATTGAAACAAAGCCGCTGTTCTGTAGCAGCCAGGCCGAATCCTCACATAATTCCGCTTTAAACCCCCCTGCCCTCACCCTTCAAAAAAATTTGTTACTCTTTCATGAAGGAAGTAGAGTTATTCTATTTTCCTGCTTTCATGTCCTGTCCAGACCAAAAGTAACTTAAGAGTTATGCCTTTAACATGAGGCTTTTATTTACACAGCTATTAGAAATTTTATAACATACATGTACAACATTTCACATTAAAAAAGATACACCCACTAATGAATATTTAAGTAAAAATTTAACCAATATTTTTTTTTATTTAACTTTGAATATCAGATAATTTAATGCATGTATATTACATTTAAATTTCAACACAGTAATGTTTTATAAAATAATAAAAATCAGTAAAAAAAAAAAAAAATAAAATAAAATAAAAAAAAAATAGAAAAAAAAAAGATTTTCTTATAAATAATGAATGTACAGTACTGAACTTGATGCTTGGAAAAAACCATTCTGTGCTAAAAATGCAGGGTGTTTCAGTGCACGAGTATCAGCTTTTTTCTTGGAAGTTCAACATCCTAGAGCTTTGGGGAAGAAATTTACATGACTAAGACTGAATAGTTTAATGATGGCCACCATAAGTATTCTACTTTAATCCTTTACTGTCCAGAGTATATTCACGTTATGGCAGTTATAATAGATAATGGACAGTAAATGGATAATGCAAAAAATTTTGAACTGAAAAACCACCTAAATTTGTGGGATCGCATTATACAAGAGGGAAGAATTAGCACTGCGGATTAACGGAATAAGCTGACTGGGTTGACGGGAGAAAATTTTTAGCACTTTCCATATGTTTCCTTTACTGCCGCCTTCTATTAGATTTTTCCAGTAGTCTCTTCTCATCTTTTTTAACAACCTTTTACACACCGCTTTAGCTTTCTTGTGTTGCTGCCAACAGTCAAAACATTTACACTTCTGGTAAGATCTTTTCGCCTTATTCCACTCCCATATCGCCTGTTCACACTCCCTGTTCCACCAACTTGGCCTAGGAGGGATGTGCCTTTTAGGTTGTCTTCCAGGACCATCTCTATCTTGAAAGGCTAATAATTGGCCAGTTAAGTCATGAGTCATTGTTAGGCACATACTTTCTGAGCCCCAACTAGTAGGAGGGTGATTTGAGGTAATGGCCGGTGGAAATGGGCTATTTGGTTTATGACAAAAGTTCGAAAGATTCATAGTCAGTCGTATCGGCTGGTGGTCACTACCATATGAACCGAAGACTTGATCCATTTTACCTTGGATATTATTGTCCATGGATATAATGGCAAACTCTAAATTGGACGGTTTCTACTCCCATCTTGCTGGATGGTACGTTGGTTCTGCGATGTATAATATCTCTAAGTTTCTCTCCAGTATGATTTCCTCTACTATTTTCTCGCGTTATAATCTCTGATAGCAATAAAAGGGGGTGTGAACAAAGAGAAGATGTCCTTCCATATATTCTTGTTTATGTAACCAGGGACATATGTACAGTAAACATGTATCCAACAGTTGAAAATGTGCAAAACAATATCCATTATGGCTACATTTTGGATATTCTTACTGAAGTTATGGAAGTGAGGAGTTTTAGCTCTTATTGATACCAAATTACCACCCCCATAGCTTTCTCTATTGTTTACATATGTAGAATTGTGTCGGATATGAATCGTGGCGTCGTGCTTCAAAAAAGTTTCACAGATGGTTATTAAATTCGATTTCCTGGACAATAAAACAAAATCTTCCTAATTAACAAATACCCCCCTAGCATTCCAAAGGATTATACTAAAAGATCTGTTATCCAGATGCTTCATTCTGGAAATCAGTTTTTGTCAATTGATGCCACCAACATGAAATATCCATTAGCCACAGGGGGAACTTGTCAAGGCTAGCTTTAATTGAGTTAATCGTGGCATCAATACCTGTGGGGTCCTGGTCACCTTTAAGTTCTCTATTAGGGCTGTAATAAATATTTTTATCCAGTTCGATATTTTTTCATTGTTATTAATTTCTTCTCTATTATTTAATTGAGTTACCTGATAATTTTCTGTGTTAGCAGCTATTTGTTCGAAATTGACAGAGCTAGACATGTCTACGTTGAAGGGGGGATAGCTGAGTTCAGTTGACTTGAGAAAGCAGAGGGTCATTACCATAAATTGTGAAATTTGCTGCTGATCCAATAGGGGGGGAAAGAAGGAGATGAAGGCTCTTCTCTGCCACACGTAGTACACGCCGACTCATCATTCATCCCCATCGTGTTTTGGACGTTTGATGACTGAGGGAAACGAGAGTTTTGGAAGATTTGGTTCCCTTGGTCTAACCTTGTTTGTGAACTATTAGGTCTTTGCGTGATTGTAGCATATGATTGACTACCAGGATTTTTGCCTCCTAACTCCATATTGACTAGCTTCTTTGCTTCGTAATAGGATATGTAGAGGGAGATCATCTTCCCTCTTATCAGCGTTTCGTATTTGTAGACAGATCACTGCTTATAATATGATGAATGCCCCTCTGAACAGTTGGCGCATAAAAATTTTCCTTCCTTGCAATTGTCTCGTGAGTGAGAGACGCTACGGCATTTTGAGCACGTAGACTTATTTACACATTTCAATTTTGTATGCCCGAATTTATGACAGTTAATGCACTGCATAGGTCGAGGAGGTGGCCTTGTGATGGAAAAAATCTCATTTTCAAATTTAATCTTACTTGGAGGGAATGGTAGGTTGAAATATACGAGTATTTTCCCGTATTTACCTTGGTTCGAAAAAACTTGAAGGTCCTCCAGTACAATATCTGCTCTAATGCCAAATATCCATCCTACCGAGGTGGATAAGAACTTTGGTATTTCGTACGATAGCTTATAGGAACCTATGTCCTGAAATTTGAGGCATTTCTCTGCTTGTTGAGTTGACTTGCACTTGATAAGAAATTTTCCTGACTGGAGTTTAGATATACCTTGATACTGGCCTATTAATGAGTTAAATACCGTCCGAATAAAGTGTAAAGGAATGTCCTGCTGTTCTGCTTGATTCTTACTTTTCTCTATCGGTGTAATTGAAATTAGGAGCCAAGGACGAGCAACTCTTTTGATTAGCTCATGCCAGTTCTCTTGACAGGTCTGGTTTTCCGTAGTTTCTTTATTCCAGTCTTGACTTACAGCTTTTTTGTTACTCATATTCGTGGATGAAGTCAAATTTTCTTTTATCCGTTTGGTTCTTTTAGGATTCGTCGTGCCAGTATTACTTTCATGCGATTATCATCAATTTTCCTACTATATTTGGGGGATTTACTTCGGTTTCTTTTCCTCTCCGAGGGATCTCGATTTGTCGACGACTCCTCATCCTCCTCTTCCTCCATAACCTCATCAGTGTGGGGGCAGGGGGATCGTTGTTCCTAAGGGGGAGGGTCCTCCATCTCGGCCGCTCAGGCCGGCTACCTCGGATCCACCAGACGCCGGACCCGCCAAATTGCCGGTAAGTGTCCTCCTTATTCGCTATATAGTTTTTTATTTTCCCACAAGCAGTTAACAGTTAACCTCTTATCGCGTAATAAGAGTAGAAACCCACGTGATCTCGTAAAGACTTTCCCTTTATCACACTTCGATAAAACTGCGTCCGACCTGCTCTCCGCCCAGGAGCGAACCTGCGACTCCGGCACCGGACTTCCGTTCAACCATAAAATTTATCTAACAAAATACATCAGGTTACTAAATGGGAGGATCGGAGTAAATGGCTAGAATTATTCTCATTGGTTGAGCTGAACAGAAAGAGCCAATCAGAGGTGGCATACAAAAATATGAGAAAGTTCCGGAAAAAAAAAAGAACTTAAAAGAAAATACCAAAAATTAGAACAGCAGAACTAAAAATTAATATTCAATACATCAACAGACTCTGGGATTGGCCTCTTGTCAGCATTTAATAATTTATTAGGATCCCTTTACTGGATTTCAGTGGACTCAAAACTGCTTGATTCATTGAATGGGCAGACTTAATTTTAAATAATCTAAACTAGTACATGTACAGTGACCCAATTCTATCACATTTTATATGAGCAAAAGCTCTTTTGACCTTATGTTTGGAATTTTCTTTTGTGTTCTTTTTTTGTTTTTCTAATCAGTAGTCAAATCTTTTTTCATGTCTTTATGACATACATGCATTATGTCATGATAGATTCAGAAATATGACTGAATCTGGGTTGATTGATTTTAATATTATTTAGATTTTACCAATTATGATAATATTTCATAAGGCTTGTGCAACGAAAAAAGCAGAAAGAGACACCAAATTAATGCAGATCATCTCATTAGTATTTTATCTTTCAGCATAATTTAATTGTCATTTATCAACGTTTAGTGGATACTGTAACCCCCCCCCCCCTACCAGCGATACTTCCCACGGTGTTCTAAAAGAGACGCAAAACAAAATGAAAGATTGAATAGCTGATAAACTATAAAGGAAAACTTCGGTTAAGGTAATTAGGGGCAGTCGTTTCTGGAGCTGTGGAATCTTTTCTTCTTTTAAAAAGTTTATGTGTACCGTGAAGATTGTCGATAATTCTATAGGTAAAACCATTCCACCTTGTAATGGATTTGATGGTACTCAATTCAGTTCTGTAACAGAGAGAAATCGACAACGTATTTTTGCGAAGACCATTTCGACGAAGGTTTTTTATTTAATATTTTTAATGCATATCATGTATGTAATTGAATAAAAGCACGTGCGTTACATCATTTAAAAGAAATCTAACAAATTGTCAATAAAATACCAACAGGGGAGAGATTGAATAGCATTTTTTAAAACTTATTTTATTTACTGTGAGCACAACAGGTTTCCCCAATTACAATGTAAACTAAAGTTTACAAGTGAACCAATTTCACAAGTTAAAAATTTCTTCATGTATTTTAAAACTTGTAATATACACAATGTAAAGTACAATTTAAAAAAAAACAAAAAAACCATAAGCGAGAGTTTATTAAGATTTAAAATAAAACAAACTTTCGGAAATGTAAACAAAATTATATTTATGCATATCATTTAAGTATAGTACATTCCCGAAAGTTAGTTTTATTTATTTTAAATCTTAATAAAAATGAGAGATTAGCTTTTATTAGTTTCAGATACGTTGTCTGAAGCAGTAAACAATCGCCTTTCTTTGAACAATACTGCCCCTGCCCACGGCGTTGCCAAATCCATTTCCAAATTCCTATTTAACCGTAAGCTCTCCCGAATACCTATAATGTCATCAATTCCTTAGACGTAACTAAAAAGCTTGCCAACTTCCACACAAACCCAAATCTATGCCTCGTGTCCCTCGATGTCATCAACCTCTTCACTAACATCCCCGTTCCCGAAACTTTGAACATCCTCGAAGACCTTTTATTTTCCTCCTCCCTTCCGAAGCATCAATCCATCGACCTCCTTTCCATCTTGTCCGTCATTTCCACCCAGAACTACTTCTTTTTCAATGGCACCACCTATTTCCAGACTAACGGCCTCAGCATGGGTTTCCCATTAAGCAGTTTCCTTTCTGAAGTCTTCCTCCAACACCTGGAAAAAACCAACGTTACTCCCCTGCTCATATGTCGATGATATCCTTATAATTTTCGACTCCTCTACAACCACCCCCATCGCCATCGCCACACAGTTCCATTCCTTCTCCCCCCATGCACAGTTCACATTTGAGTCCGAATCCAATAACCCACTTATTGGACGTGATTGTTTCCCCTTCCTCGACGTGATTGTTTCCCGTAACCCACACACCCGACGGTCTTTCCTTCAATATCTACCGTAAACCTACCACCTCTTCCAATCTGATCCACGCATCCTCAGCCCATCCTCCATCCCACAAACTTGCCTCCTTCAGTTTTCTTGTTGATCGTGCCATTAACCTTCCCCTAAGCCCTTCCGACAGATCCAAAGAGTTCCGCAACATCCACTTCCTCACTTCCACCAACGACTACTCCCGCTCAGCCCTGGATTTATACATAAGCAGACTAAGCATGTGAATAGGGGCCCCCGAATCCTCAGAAAAACAGGATTTATACTGAGAAAGGTGTGTAGTGCTTAGCCCCTAAAGATATTAGTCCGGCCCTGCTCCCGCTCCACTATTTCCAACCTCATGCACTCCTGAAAACATCCTTTACGCAGTCCCCTCCTCCTGGCTACAAAACCTAGCAAATAGGTTATCTATTCCTTTCCTCAGCCATCATTGTTTCTTTCCAAGTTCCTCGCTTCCTTCAACCTACTTGTTTCTTTCCACACACCCCCATCTTGCAGACATTCTCTGAACCCACCTTTACCTTGTACCCATGATATATACTCCCAATCTGGTGTCTACCGAATTGACTGTAGCCAGTGCGATAATTACCACATTGGTTTAAGCTCTCGCAATTTCGCCATCAGATACAAGGAACACATAGCTTCTTACCTAAAGAAAGATAAGAAGTCACAATATGCCATCCACCTTCTGGACAATGGACATAAGCTCTCCAACTGGAACGACGTTATGTCCGTTGTTCACAGTTCTAATGACCCCTCAAGACAGCAGTTTTAGAAGCGATACAGATCTACAAAGCCAAGGGTGATTCACCAGATAAACTCATCAATTTTCAAACAATATTCGATGTCCATTCCATGCTGTTACCCATTGCCGACCTGATTTAACTGTTCTTTTATTTTTTTTATTTTTTATTTTTTGTTATTATTGTGTGAATGCCTTTTCTATTTATTAATTCATTTGCTCTCTGTATTATTTAATTCTATATAATGTTACCATGTATTTTACTGGCAATTGTTCGTACTTGTTATTATTATTTTCTTATTCACTCATGTTCCAACCAATCACAACCATTTAGCCAACTTCGTTTAGCAATTTTTCTTATTTTGTATCCAACCAATGAATTTGTGAATGAATTTGTATCGATCCAACCAATGAATTCGTGTTCAACCAATCTATGATTCTGTATCCACCAATCAAGGACTGTTTATACCAACAATTTGTATATAAAAAGGCATTTTGCGTGCCTCTTCATTTGTATCCTTGATAAAGCCAGGAATAAAAGGCGAAACCGCTTAGAATTGTGTGTGTTTTCTTTCACGATTTTCATGTTCAGCATACCCAAATCTATAAAAAACAATTGTTATTTAAAAAAAAAAAAATACATGCATGTTTCCCATTTGAATTTTCTAGCAATTTAAGCATTCCTGAGACAAAAATGTGTGTCATAGACTTTTCAAAAGCATAAGGTGTTGGATTGTCAGTGGCTTCCTTGTTTTTGCCATATTGTTGAAAATAAATTTTACATTTTTTTCAACCATTCAAGGGATTCATTTAAGAATGAGACATGCCCATTTGTGGCTCAATATGCTATTTTCTTTTATTAATTCATTACTATTGGATTTGTTTAACTCAGTAGTGGCTCATAAGAATTTGTAATGGGGGAGCTGTATCCTATATACAGCCAAACAAATGTTGTTGTTATTATTATTATTATTATTATTATTATTATTATTATTATTATTATTAACTATAGTATAAATTAAAAATTATATGTCAATATAATAATAATTAATAATAATAAATTAATTTTATAATATACATGTATATAAAAGAAATATATACATTATTAATTCATTATTAATTATTATTAGTAAATTAATAAATAGGTTTTGGTTTATACTATAGTTAATAATAATAAAAATAATAATTTCAATAATTATTTATTATTTTTATTAAAAGAACTAAAACATCTACATTACAACGAATTATCCTGAAGCCTCATATAAGGCTTGTATGGGACAATAAGATAAATTCACTGGATAATTTACAACAACTACATGTAACTATTAAAAACTAAAAACTTTCTCCAAACTGCAAATATCATTGATAACATTACTTGATCAGCAACAAATACACTACCAATATAATTAACAATATTCTTGCCATCTAAAATATGCTGCATTTATAAATTTAAAAGAGCTCAACGCTTGAATCCATTTCGGAATCGTTATAATTTTTTTTTTAATTTAAATTTAAAATACAAAAAATACAAACAATACAAAAATTCATGTAATAATAATAATAATAATAATAATAATAATAATAATAATAATGTAACAACAACAGGGTGGAACCACACCAGACAAACTGGAGGGCAAGACCCCACATGGTCCAACAGGCAAGCGCCCAAAACGGGGTTAATGAAAAAACAACAAAAGAGAAAACTAACTCAAAAAATGCGAATAAAAATTATAAGAATAAAGATGAAGGACATGCAATTAAATCATTAAATAAAATAATCAGAATAAAAAAAGAAGGATTAATCAGCAAAAAGAGAAATACAATTATCATTAAAAATATCAATACTTAAAGGATTCATATTAAAATTATGTATTAATTTATAAGCCGGATCTAGCCTTTGAAGTTTCGTTCTCAGAGTACCCCCAAACTAACGGTTGATATTTTCTTGTCCCTCTCGGAGCTCTAAAGCCAATTAACTCGAGAGTCTGCAGAGAGTAAAACTGTCCCCTAATAATCCTCCTCAAAGTATTATGAAGTACTCTGTTAATAATATGTGGCATATCAAAAAGTGGGGCCAGGCAGGCTTTGTCGGAAAGATGAAGAGCATAGAGAATAAAAAAGTTAAAATTATTAACTTTGGCTTGAAGATGGTCAAATAATTGGGTTTGGCCAGAGTACCAAATCCAAATTGCATACAAAATTTTAGGTAATACAATAGACTTATATAATTGTATAAAAGTTCTTTGTTTCTTAAAAAAATTTGCAAATCTTTTAATAATTCCAAGGCGCTTACTTATTTCAGGTATTAACATTTCGACATGAGCAGGGAAAGTTAATTTCGTGCTAAACATCACTCCAAGGTCTTTAATCGTAGATTGTCGCTGAATTATATTGTGAGATATTCTATACTCAAATTCAAAATTCACCACCTTCCTTGAATAAGTTAGACAAAACGTTTTTGCAGCATTTAAAGAAAGTCCGTTGTCTATGGCCCAGCGATGGACAGCTTCGAGCTGACGGGCTAAATTATAGCAATCATCCAAATTATGGATAACTGAAAACAACTTTAAATCATCTGCGTATAAAAGGGAATTCACATGAGTAGTATTAATATAAAGAATATTATCGGCAATATATAAATTGAATAGAACAGGCCCAAGTGGAGATCCCTGAGGGACCCCACTTCTAATTTTACCGATTGCCTTAGAGCTGCTGGAATCCTTAACAACAAAACTTCTGGCGGTGAGTAAAGAGGTAAACCAATTCAATATATACTCAACTAAACCCACTTTATTAAGTTTGTCAAGTAGGAGACTGATGTTTATGTTATCAAAAGCCTTACTGAAATCAAGGTAGAGCGCATCAACTTGATTCCTTTGGTCTAAATTAAACATTAGATAATGCAGAAAACAAGCCAAATTAGTTTCAGTAGATCGAGATTTTCTGAACCAGTGTTGTTCTTGGAGCAGATATGGTTCAATAAAAGATGATAAATAATTCCCTACTCTAATTTACGTACGAATTAGAAAATAATTTTAAGCTTCCCTTTTTAGATATTTTGATTTGTAGAGAACTCATTATCTTTCGAAGTTTACAGAAAGCCGACCAATAAGTTAAATTATATTACTAACGATTCTAGTCACCCATGGAATCAAAAAGTATCAACTTTTGTTTCCATGAATGATAGAGCGTAAATTTACCTTTAAGCAATTTGATTTTCGAAAAAGAGATCACACTAATTAAAAGCATAGCAGAGTTGAACGGCTATAGCAAAAGCACCATCGAAAATTTACTCAGAAAGAGGAGAATCAAGAAGTTTATAGAAGATACTACCACCTTCAGCAGAAACAAAGAAATTGGAAAAACGATCTCGTTACCATACAATAAGTTTTACATTAAAGGTTTAAATTCGGTTCTTAAAGCTTTTAATTTATCCCTGTCTTTTAGCAATCCAAATCAGATCAAGAATTTTCTACAAAACCCAAAGGCCGGAATCCCACCACTACAGAAGTCAGGAATTTACAAAGCAACCTGTTCAAATTGCCCGATGTTTTATTTGGGGCAAACTTTTCGGAATATAGAGACTCGATTTAAGGAACATCTTAGACACAGAAAATACGGAAGAAGGGGTCAATCGTCAATAGCAAAACACTCAATAGAAACCGGCCATGATTTTTCTTTACAAAATGTTAAATTGATAAAATCGTTAAATAAAAAATACCTGTTGGACGCTTTCGAATGCTTAGCCATTCACAGTGCAGATAAAGAACGGCAATTAAACGCGGACATGGGGCCAGGAATCATCTCTAATCAAATGGGCTTCCAAACTACCCAATCGTTAACTTTGATTTGGTTGACCAATTTTTTTTGATTGGTTTTTCGTTCATTTGTATATACCCAGCGTTTTTCATTCTAAAGTCAGATTTTCCAGACCTCCTCGAGTTCGCTGTATGCTTCCTCGAGTATCGACTTCAGACTGCTGAATGATGAATGCAGGGCATTCGAAAAGCGCTTCCAGATTTACCAGGTTTTATTATTTCAACTTAATCTCTGTTGTGGTTAAAGAGTATTTATTTATCATTAAGTTTAACGCTACTTAAGTTTCCATTAGCTTGGCTTGGAACGGGACTATGGTTCTAGGTCTAAAATCACTAGGAACAGAAGGTCTTTTCACTTAAGGTATAGGCACTATGTTGACTTGTTTCCACTCACTCGGATAAACACCGCACTCAATAGATAAATTAAACAATTTATGCAAAGAATAAAGAATCGCAGGCAGACAAGCCTTAAACAAATAATCAGGGATTCCATTAGTGTGTATTATTCTTGAGGCTGAGGTTTTTGTTGCCGTTTTCATAATTTCAGAAGGAGAAATGGCTGGAATTTTTAATTTACCATGTAACCAATCCCAATAAGATTGAATAGGTTACCTCTTATATTTTACAAATATTTAATAGAATTTATCTTTTCGTTCATTTCTTTAAATAAGTATTATTAAATAGCAACACTATTTAAATATAGTACTAATTTAAATACTATTAAAGCTATTATTAAGTAGGAAAAAAATCCGCACAATATTTACCTTCGATAAGCACACGCGGTCGCAACAGGAAAAATTTTGTTAGGTCAACTAAATATAATTAGTCGCGATTTGATTGGTCACTGAAAATACTGAAAAACCAACACCCTCAGCAACGTTATTTGGGGCTGCGAAGACTGCAGCCCGAAATGCATGTAAATCACGCGTTATCCCCACTACCATAAAGGCTATTAAAACTGATTATTTTGTTGTAAATTGTTAACTATAAATAATAGTAAGGAAAATATTTTAAAGCAAGTACGTTTACTGCATAATACATAAATAATTCTAGGAACTATATTTCATATGCAAATGGACTGTCTTCGCGCTGTTTCTACTTCATTCTTTCATTGGATTGAGTGATTAGGTTCGGGCAGAATTGAATGCAGCCCCAATGTTGAGTATGTTAGCCATTCTAGCCTAAGCTCGCATAGCACACGGACTATTGCAAAATATTGTAGCACACGACTATTGTAGCTGTAGTTACAAAATTTGCTTTCAAATGATATTGTATCACAAATAAGAAAATAATGATTTTTAGAGAAATATATAAAAAAAATTAAGAACAGCGATAATAAAATGTAACTTTCAGTTTAAGTTGGAGGGGCTGCAGCCCTGCAGCCCCTATGGACGAGCTGTCACTGGTTTAACTAAAGCTTAAACAGTTTTAATAAAGAGCTATTCCCATTTACCATAGGAATTCCCCCACAAGTACAGCATAATGAGACAATGTAACTAATTAAGCAAAAGCTTCTGAATGTAACGACACCCTGACCATTAAAGTCCGTCAACTCTATCAGAAGTTTGATCGAGTTGACGTTAACATTGTTGTCTATGGCAGGAAGTACTTGTTTGCGATTTGCCGGAAGTGTGACGCTTTCGGACACAAAACGCTTGACATTTTCTTATACATGCAGAACATTTGAGTGCATCTAATGGCACTATAGCTGTTTTCTGAAAATCTGTGAAATGCCTCCACAATTGGGATCGAAATTATATTTTTTTTTTGGAAAATCAATCAAATCGCCTGAAACTGGAGCAATATTGATGATTTTTCGATCCCAACATAAAAGATTTCAAATCACACTTGAAATATACAGGATGTTTTTACCTTTAAGTGATCCACCCAAATTTCTACGAATCTATTAAAATTGTCAACAATCTGTTAATACAATCTATAGGAAAATGTGGATGGGCAATATGGTGTTCACATCAAATCCAACATGCAAATTGAACAATAGGTTGCAAGTGTTACATCACGTGAGAAAGAACGATAGCTTGCGCTTCGAAGCTCTGCGAGTGATCGCTTCGTCCAAACAAGCAATCGCAAACAAATCAAAGTCAAATCGTGAAGAACTCAAAAGCAATCGCAAACAGCACGGGGAAGGTGATGTTGACCGTGTTTTTTGATCGCAAAGGCCCGACTTTACTGGACTGTCTTGAAAAAAGCACCACAGTCAACGCACCACGATATGGGAAAACATTGAAGGCACTGCACGCGGCCATCAAATGCAAGCGTCCTGGACTTCTTACAGAAGGAGTGCTTCTTCTCTATGACAACGCGCATCTTCACACCTCGAAAGCAACAGCAGACCTCATCAAAAAGTTCAACTGGGAAGCAATGCAACATCCACCTTACAGCCCTGACTTAACCCTATGTGACTTTCACGTGTTTGGGGATCTCAAGAAACATCTGAAAGGCCGCAGGTTTCAGTTGGACGATGAAGTGAAGGAATAGGTTTTGGAATGGTTCCACATGCAACCAAAAGACTTCTTCCATAAAGGAATTGCACGCCTTGTTACACAGTGGAATAAATGACTTAACGCATTTGGAGAGTATTTTTAAAATCCTTGTATACACTTTGGATAAAATAAATAATTTTCGTTTTCATTTGTACGACCCTTATAAAATGACTCAAAGTCTGGCTTAGCAAGCATAAAGTTACAAAAATCCATCCTGATTTATTGGTCCTCTCTTTCAAGTGCCCGAACAGGGGTTATGTTGTTGTCTTCAGAGCGATGGATCAAAAATCTATTGACTCTAGGGACAATATTGCAATGGGTAGGCCTGCTGGGAAGGTTGTAAAACAAACAGTCCTCATGGTTAGACTTATGTCGGCATCAATTGCTTACGACGTGGTAATTTACTTCTGGTTCTGCATGGCTTTTATAAATAAATAGGCGGGAGATGTCTATTTAAGTTTTATATAAAAGGTTTAATATAAATATGAAGATTACATAGTTTTAACAAAGTATACTGGAAGTACATCTTGTCACTTCCATCATGAATGAAGATCAAGGCTGAAGTGTTTGCCGCTTCTATTCCATTCTATATACAATAATGTGTTCACGTGATTGATTACTCTCGTGAACACTTAACTCATTGTTAACATAAATTCCTGTACAATGCAATTAATTATTATCTCTTTAGTTTAAAACATTCATAGGATATAATTTGAAAATACAATGTATTAATGTACAATAAATATTAATATTATTATTATTATTATTATTATTATTATTATTATTATTATATTCTTTCTCTTATTATTTTATTTTTGTACGAAATAAACACAAAATTGTAGAATTTATATAAAGTTACTAACAGGTGAGATGGGTTGGATGATGTTTTCATCCGAATACTTCAGCATGAAACCCACATTCCAAAGAAGCATTTATTATTGAGGATTCGCATCAAAATAGGCGAACACATCAATTGGATTGAGGAAATTTTTTTTTCTAGGAAAAATTGCAAGGTTTTTTTCCCTAATTTACTTGTGAAATAAAAAAAAAAATT
>JAHWFO010031727.1:235082-276824 GCA_023313115.1 Rhysida immarginata
AGTCATTAACACCAGTCTTAATATCAATTTGTTGCAGTCGCAACTGCAGAGATTTAACAGATGGAGTGCCAAAATTTTGCATAAACCTTGCAAGCACGAGGACTTTGAAAATAGAGATTCAGTGCAAACTGTTTTATTTGACATTGTTCCACCTATAACCATATTTACAATGTTTTTGTATATTCAATTGAGCCACAAAAGCTTAAATGTTTCAGGATTAACATCGTGGCATAATTTAAACAAATTTAACATTTTTGTCTGATCCAATGCCACATTTTTAGCCTGTTTACGGAAAAATAGGCGATGTTTTGAACAAGTGATTTTAGTTCCAAGTGTGGAAGCACACACTTCTTCAATGACCCAATTGTTTTTGGTTCTAGAAGCTGAATTGCTTTTTCCAATGACATTATACCACCTACCAAAAGATGGAGAGTCTGTAAAAGATGCATGGGGAAGTGTTGATGTACTTTTTCTTTCTGTGTCCTGTGCCATATCACTTTCTTCCATGTTCATTATTGTGGTTTGTGTCGCTTCCTCTCCGGGTACAGAAATATGTTCTTTGAATTCTGAAGTTTCTTCTGTAGATGCTGAAGTATTTTCTGTGAAGGCTGAAATTATTAAAAATTAATTTTTCAGCATCTCACATATGCCACAAAAATTACAAAAGTAAGGGGACCTACCAATTCCAGGAAATGGTTTGAATAAAGATGGGACTGCATTTGGCATTAATCTTTTCTTATAAGGATCCATGAAATCGCTTTCCAAGAAGTGTGTGCTACACAATTTGTAATTTGAGTGTAACCTTGTAATAGGTATATCCATTAAATCCATACGATTAGCTCTTTTAATCCATTCTTTGCATCTAATTTCATAAATAATCAAATTATAGGCTTACTTAGTTTATGACTTATCCGTCACAGTAAAAGTTTGGAATAGCATTTCCTAAGTTTTGTGAAAGATATCGGCCAATCTGGTCGCATTCATGCACTTTATTTATTTGTGTATCAGTTCTACCTAATAAGTAAATGATTTAGCTTATTTTAGAATACTAATTAAGAAAAACCCTCACTAAAGTTCTGTGACAACAAACACCAGATTACAAGGATCCATATTGACATGTTCACAGATGGGAAATCATGGCATAACAGTTTCTAAAGAAACTGAAGATCTAAAGAAACTGAAGATTATACTGTATAAATTCAAAACACGAAGGCAAATGGCTAGCCTATATCACTCAAGACAATTAGGGGCTGCTACCCAAAACTTGTACTCAAGAGGAGAAAAAATAAACTCACCTTTTTTCATCTTTTGGAAAACCAAAAAACGAAATAACAGAAGAATCCTTTTGACGAGAGTTATTTGAGCATGTAAATGCAGTACAATATTTGGCACCACGTGTCGTTGACATTTTTAATAATTCTTTAAAAAATAAATAAACAAATAAACAAACAAATAAGTAAGTAAGTAAATAAATAAATAAATAAATAAATAAATAAATAAATAAAGCAAAATTGCGACGAGAAACAAAACAATAATTTTTAACACTGGAACTAAATGTGCACTTTACAAAATTTGCAATTCTATTACAAATCTTTCGGCCTGACCACTACAGGTCCTATTTTGATTTCAAGGATATTGGAGAGCTTAGTTTTTCCTTCTTCCTTAGTAACATGATATAATAAAACTTCATTTGCCATTTCTGTACCAAAGAAATTTACAAGGCCATAAAATTTTCCATTTCCATAAGGGAGTCTTTAAATGTTGATCTACTACTTCTACGCATTGACAGTTGCACTACTATGGCCACGTGATACGGATGCCACAAACTGGCAGTTGTCATTTTCCAAGCCGTTGGGAAAGAGGCCAAGGGGTCGGCCTAGAACCAGGTGGCTAGACTACATGGAGATTCTGGGTTCGAGTCACTTGGGTATTACCAGGGAGGACATGCGCCTGATGGCAGAAGATCGCGATCGCTGGAGATCCTCCATAGGGCTGCTGCCCCGCGACCCTAACAGATAAGTTAGGGTTTGAAAAGTAAGTATGTATAAAATTTGAAGTTTAAAAAAAATAATTTATTCAAACTTTTCAAAATGCAACAAAATTAAATTAAAAAATTAAAAAAAACTCATTTACAAAAAAACTTTGATTTAAAAGACATCTTTAAGGATTCCCAAACTTCGTGAGCATACATACGTAATGCATCCAACAATAGTCTGTCTGCTTACTGGGATACTTGCATCATATCCTTCCACTGTTAGACTGTCCTAAAATCGTGTGGCCTCTCGAAAGTAGAATAGTCGAATGGTATCCGTCAGATATCATTTTTTAAAATTAATTTTTAAAATATGTTTAATCCCTTTCATGCAAACTCTATCATCTTTCATTTCTGATGCATCTCTCTCACGTTCTTCACATAGAAACAAGATGCTACCATCTTACATTTGAATAATCTCGGACTTTATTGCATTAAAATTTTTTTTTTTAATTTTGTCAAATGGTTTTTCTATCTACCAATTTTTTATTATAACGAGGAGAAACATATGAAATATGATTGCAGAGAGAATTTTGAACTTTTTCTACAGAAAATTATTCAAACTATTTCTTCATGCAGACCACTTCATTCGTGATGTCACTCTCAACTAAAGCGAGGCCAACGAGAAAGACAGGCCTCGAAGCGAAAAAGTCACCTGATCATCTGGGTCCAAACAACAATCCAATCTTCATTATCTCCATCTTGGATGTAAACAATGAGTGTTTTTCCGATTGTTGGAAACAATGAAGGTTGGATTGTTGTTCGGACCCAGGTGGTCAGGTGACTTTTCCACTTCGAGGCCTGTCTTTTTCGTTGGCTTCACAACTAAAGCTGAGACAGTCTATAGATCAATTAAGTGGCTCCAAGCAATTAGAATCAAACCTATTTTCATGGAAGATTTATCAGGAAATTACTTTATAATAATGGTGCTACTAAGCCTACTTACAAGGGAATCCCTCGAACATGTATGTCACAGATTTCCACCAAATTGAAACATGTTATTCAATTGAAGCTATAGCCCATCCAGCCTTAGTTTGCGTGAAATGTGATAGCCATTTCAATTGTTGGACACTGTTACAACAAAAATTAAACAATCCATAACAATTAACATGTCCATAACATTTCGCGCAAACTAAGGCTGGATGGACTATACAATAGATGCTTGCAAAATAAGAGCATGCAGATTTTTGTTTCTTTCAAAATAAACCACGAAAATGAAAAAATTTGAGCACACATATTCATACAAGGACTCCATTGTTAAAGCGGTGTATCAATGCGCTTAACGAAACTTCTTTCTTCCACTACTCATAGCAATAAGCACGAATCCAATTCAGATGAAATAGACAACAGCAGATGGCAATTGAATGGCTTCTCAAATTTCTAAACAAACTTATATTTTAAAATAGATTATTACAATTAGCTAATTGCCTTCCAGTAAAAAATGTCTAGAGTAATTAATAACCATTTCCTTAATTTATTATTTCATTTTATTAAGTAATTCGGTAATCAAACATGGGGCTGGCTTCATGTGCAACGTCGAGTAATACGTTGCGTTGGTGAGGGGGTATGTATCCTGGTGCTTTATAATTTTAAATAAAAATAGTATTCATGAATGCCTACCTCATCTTATAAATTATTTCGAGACGAATAATTGTACAGCAAAATTAAGGTTTTATGCTTAATAACAGTCCTCTAACTGCAATTCTTTATCGATCGCCGCTAACAAGTTCACTTATCCTCTTTCCGCCATGTTTTTTGAACTCTGCGCACTTCCGGGGCGCTTCACTGCTGTACAATGCTATTGCTTCCACGGTGTGCTTACGCGCAAAACAAAGTGCATCGAAATTCTATGTGGGGTTCCCTTGTTAGTAACAAGATATTTCCAATTTATAAAACTTGGGCATTTCTCCCATGAAAAACTATCATAGGGCAAAAAAAATTAATTACGATGCATTAAATCCAGCCTGCACTCACTTAGCAGCATTTATATACCCTAAAAATTTTATATTAATGCCATAAACTTGCATTGGGAAGGGGGGGGGGGCATTATCATATCTTTGATTAGCTCTTGCATCTCTCGTCGTCTCATGACCTCGGCATTTCAGAAATCAAGAAAACCTATAAACCTATGGCGATTGCTCCACCAAAATGAAACTTACCTCTCTGCTGTTGCATGCAGCTGTCCTGCAACCAATCAGTTACAGGTAGCTAATGGTCACTACTGTTGACATTCGGTCACAATCCAGCTGCATTTACCTCTAATGTGGAGGTAATCAGAAAGTCAATAAACCTTAATGCTGGGAATCAGACTGCCATTACTGCTATGGGACCCTTGTAATTATTATTATTAGGTATAATTTATCTTTGGTTTTATTCAAATAAAAATTAACAACAACAACTTTAATACACTGAATTGTGCTTTTAAGGTCAGAAATGCTTCTACAGGATGATCTATAGGCATATAACTTACCATTAAATTAAAAACAGATTAGCAAATTGGAAAGCACTGTCCAGAAACTTATGATGGGAGAGGAAGAGCATCTTTTAGGCCATGTCACCAACATGAACTGCCCTTCAATGCACTCTTAAAATTCTCTGTGGAAAGGGGATCATTTTAAGCCATAAGACCCATAAAATAAATTACTGTAATTTTCGGCAGTAACGCCGCGGCTACTGATAGGCCATAGCAGGAAAAATTTAACAAAAATGTAAAATCTCCGACAGTTACGCCGCGGTGACTGATTGGACGCATCCCCCACCACTCCTTCACCACACATGCAACTGTTAATCTAAAATAAGTTTTCTTATATGCTTCAATAAAAGTAATACGCATTTCAGTGAGAAAAACTTTTTAATTTCGTATATTTCTGCATACATTTCCTCCAGTACCAAATACATTTTTCGTCGAGTCCTAACTGCCTTGCTGCTGCACGATTGCTCTTTGGCCTTTTCAATCTTGGCTGTTAGTTTAAAACAGTTTAAAAGCTTGCACGTCGCTTTGGCGAATTTGAAAAATACTCTTGATCACAGTGGAGATAAGCAAATACACGGTGGAGTATAAAAATACTGGTGCTTCTAAAATATCTCGAGCGATCTCTTAACTGTTTAGCTCCGCGCGCGCTCGTGAAATTTTTTGATAGTCAGCCCGAGCATCGAGACGACACTTCCGAGATTATACTCTCGGAAGCCTCGATCGAGATAAAAGCCCGATCAGTAAATAAGTTAAGCGGCAGAGAAACTAGTTATGCTTTCAAACTTTCTTTTTTTAAGCATAATTATTTATTGTCAGATATTGTCAGATATTATAATCCGGTGGAGTTTTATTAGATTTCATTGCATTTATTCTTTTATGAAAAAAAAAAAAACGAGTGTTAAAAGGCAAAAATCTACGCACGAGAAAAGCGAAACTTTAAAGAAAATTTGAGACCTAAGAGAAAAATATTTTAAAAAATAAAAAATATAAAACAATCTTCACTTTTATCTTCAGCTCCTTCGCCCCTACCGTGTATCCTGGTATGTTTTGCGCCTTCAGATTCATTACAAAACTATAAACGCATTCGGAACATACTTTGAGGTGGGATACGCTTTCACTGTCTGCCATTATTGCAAAGCAAAAGTGGTGGAAGTGATCAGGCGTGTTTGAACGTGATCAGATTGGAAAGTTGATAATGTTGGTCGTGTAGTGAACGATGAGAACGATAAGGGCGGGAAGTTTATAGATGCAGTGCTCATGATGAACATGGGCGGACTGGCAGTCTAAATCGTACCGGGCAGGTACTGGGAAAAAATCGGTGAAAGCAGCCCTCGATCATGAGAAAATAAAGGCATCCGTCCGGCCCACCGGGATTTTTCCCGGTGTCCCGATGGTTCAATCTGGCGCTGTCGAACACTCACGCTCGATCGCTATCGGGAGTGAATTCATCGATAAATTCATCAATGAATATAAATCAAGGAATATATTGCCACTACTCATTTTATATCGTTGAGAGAAACAATATGAAGTAGGCCTAAAATCGATTTTTTTTTTTTTAACTTTTTGGAAAAATTTTCGATAGTTACGCCACGGCGGCTGAAAGGCCGCACACGCCAAAATTTTCACTTTTATTAACAGAAATGCTGCGGCGTTACTGTCGAAAATTACAGTAATACATTAAAAAAAATTTTTAACATTGTACAGTTAACATAAATTAAACTAATGATGTTAAAATTTAAAAAAAAAAAAAAAAATTCTAAATTTTATAACATTGGGCATCAAATGTAAGTTACTAAATTGGGATAAGTTACTCTGGGTTTTTGTCAATATTTTTTTGCATTATATAACTTCAATATTTTTGATGTATCAAATGTGCTAAAGGGATCTTAATGGGTTAAATAAGGAGAGAATTTCTCAAGAAACACAAGAGAGTGCTTCTTTTCAACTTTGTATATGCTTAAATTTTAAGGGGAGGTTTTTCTTCTTTACAGGTGACAAGAATGATGGCAGTACAAAACAAGTATTTTGTGGCAAGATGGATCCTGATATCGAGTAAACAAATAAAGAGTTGTTGTTGAAGATTTTAACTAAAGGGAATCTAACAGAAGGGCTATTACATCCTTAAGTGGAAAATTTCTTGCTAAAGATGAATCTAAAGCTGGACGACCAAAAATGGTAACTATGAAGTGAAACCGCTAATCCACAAGGAGGAAAGAAAAGGAAATACATATCTGGTACAGTAGTCGCCACTTATCGTAATCACGGTTAATATAATCAATCGGTTATTGTCATCATTTTTGCCAGGAACGGAAAGGTTATATACAAGTACATTGAAAATCAGCCGCTTATTGTAATCAAAACTTCAGTTAATGTCATCAAATTTTTCCCAAAGTGAGGCTTCTGCACATGAGCAATGGAGCAAATGGCAGAGATTCTGGCATCTTTGTTTTACATACAGGGCTGTAGAGTGCATTCTATTGGTCCAAATGAGATAAAATTTGAACTACAGGTAAGTCAAATGATGCGCTTGACATGTATTAAATAAAAAATTTTAGTACAAAACTCCCCCGATAGGTGGCACTGTAATATACATAAATCCATTTCATATGCTTTATCCATGTGAAATAACATAATAAAGTAGCATTACAAACTGCTCAATTTGTCCCCCTTCATGTTCAGCAATGTGCTTTAACCACAGAACCATATTTTCCACAGCTGACTGGAGTCTGCCATAATTTCAAGAACATGGCGCCGAATGCTGTCTATCTGATCTGGCACAGATCATGACCTTTGACGGTAGATCTTGTTCTTCAGGAAACTCCACAACCAAAAGTCGCAGGGGGTGATATCCGGCAAATGAGGAGGCCATGCCACTGGAAAATGACAGCTGATCACCCATGCATCTGTGAAATGCTGCTGTAGCAACTACTTTACACGACGAACCTTGAGAGGTGCACCATCCTGCATGAAAATGATGTCCTGAAGGCATCCACGCTGTTGCAGTTGTGGGATTACAAAAACCCTAAGCATACAATACCATTGGTGTTAGAGTGCCATCTATTGATGAATATTTGTATTAAATTTTTTTATTTAATAAATGTCAAGCGCATCATCTGAATCGTCTGTAGCTCAAATTTTATTTCATTTGGACCAATAGAACTCATTCTACAGCCCTCTGAAGCGGGAAACTTAATTTTTGCTAACCATGTACTTTAATTTGGAGCCAATCATAGAATACAACAGGTAATCACTGGTAGCTACTGGCTTCATTTTAGAAAAGCGACAATAGAAAAAGTGGTTAGAAGACATAATGATCTATCTCTGAAGGAAAAGGTGGTCATATTATTAGATCTAGACGATCAACTTCCAAAATGAGTCAACGAACTGCAGCAGTCCAAGTGAAAGTTTCCCAATCTCTCCTCTGGAAGATTTTTAAAAAGCATAGTGCCATTGAAAAAAATCGTTAGCTGAAAACGCAAATGTTAACTGTTTGAGAAATCGAACTGGAAAGGATGATGGGGTAGAGTCTGTGTTAGCGTTATGGTTTACAAATGTTTGTGATAGAGATGCCCATGTAAACGAAAACAAAAACCCGAAGAGCTTGCTCGAAGAATGGGTAAAAAAATTTTTGTTGCAACAGATGGATGGTTTTATTGATGGGAAAAAAAATGACAAAACATTGTTTACAAATGCACATTTGGTGAACAAAAAGATACTACCTCCGCCACTGCAGAGAACTGGATATGAAACGAATGGCTGAAAATTGTATCAGAGTATCCTGCAGAAAATGTCTACAATGCGGATGAGAGTGGACTTTTTTTTCGTGCACTGCCTGAACACGCACATTTGTTCAAATCAGATGATGCTAAAGGTTGCAAGTGCTGTACAAACATGACATCTAAGGAACACGTTACAAACTTGTGCTGTACAAACATGGCTGGCGAAAAAGAAGGATTGTTAGTTAGTGGAAAAAGCAAGAATCCAAGATGTTTTAAGGGAAGCCTTACTAACACACTAGAATATGAATGTTATGCAATCTATTATTCCCTAATTGCATTCAGAATACTGTAGTTTTTTTGTTAAAAAATTCCTTTCTTTAAAGGAATTTCTTTCTTCCTTCTCCTAAAGTGGAAAATTAAGTTCTTAAATGTAATAATGGCCGATAATAATAATCAGTACCGGATATATCTTCTGGGGAATATGAATGCAACCTAGGTTCCCACGACGTTCGATCATTCGACCCGGCTTGTGTTCGTCATCAGCATTGTTCTTCGTGTTCTATTTAGCCATTTTTACATCTTATGTGGGCCTATTGCCTTGCAACTCCAGCCATTTATACTTGCTTTCCTTTCACATACATCTCGTTTGCTTCCATGAAGTTGGATCTGAGCATCCTAGGTGAAGGATGTCTTAACCAAAGTCTCCGACTCTGCTTTACCCGCTTGTTCCCAGTCTTCTCTCGCTGACATCCTAAAGCCTAAAAAATTTTTTTTATTTTTTACTTCATTGCCTAGTTACCAGCGTCAACAATGTCCTATCATTTTCACCAAAGGCTCATTGTTTTCCAATCCTAGTTAAGTTATATTATAGCATGTCTTTTTAAAACTTTTACAGAGGCTGAATTCACTTTTTCTTTCCATTTTAATTTTTCATTTCCCAGGTAGATGACCTTTTCCGACACCGAAAACATAGCTTAGACACACACCAGAAGAGGAGGAGAGGCACTCACCATTTACGAAGCATTGTTAGCATCCATTGCAGCATCCAAGAAAATTTAAATTCTTGCGTGCCAAAATAAAATCTTACTCACTTTGACTTAGTACTTTTTTTTTTTTCCTTGGTTGCTACAGCCCCACCTCCAAACGAAACTCGTCCTCAGTGGACCGAAGCCTCATATATTCTTAAAAGGTAACGCACACAACATCCGTGGGGTTCTTTTGATTAGAGGAGAACCCCGATAACCTCCTTGGTCTTGGAGGTCCACCAGATATAAGTTTGTTGAGAGGTAAGTCTTGTTGAGCTGGAACGTGTCTTCAAGATACCTTGATGTCTTATTTTTCTTCATATTGTCGATATCGAAAATGAAAAGTCTAGGATCCTTGTCCCCGTCGGTTTTCTTAATCAAGTTAGTGTTCTAAAGTGCTAGGCAGACTTATCAAAATATCACACTTTTGGTTAATTTTTGGGCCCCCCCCCGGGGGGGGGGGGGTTTTTTTGGGTTTGTTTCATGGTATCACTAACTGCATTTCGTCATCAGGATTCAATTGTGAGTCTTCTTTTCAGTCATAATCTATACGAAGTTAAAATACCTTATCACAGCTTTGTCTCTCGTTCATTTTCCTCTTTTTTTTTTTCCTTCATTAGTAGTATTTATCGATCATCTATAGAGAGTAGGCTTTTGTGTCAGTTATTTAGGAGTAGGTTCCACCCAGGTAAGAGAGCACCCGAAACCCAGCTCAAGCCTGGTACCTGAACTTAAGAAAGGTTCTTACCTGCTCTTTCTGCAATCATAGTTCCTCAGTAAGGTGTTTGGTTGTTGACAGCACATCAATGGGTTCTTCTCTCTTTATCACGTCCCCGTCTCTTTTTCACTCTGTTCTCCTTTTCCTTCCTATTAGTCTCAGTCATGGCTCGAACACGTTCCCACTCCGTACATAATGTCAACAGACTCTGTTCTGTATGTACGGCGGATGGTTGAATTTTCTGTTTCAGATAGCTGGCCATATTTTAAATCGCTAGCTCCACTTCTCTCTGTTAAGGGTTGTGGAAGGATGGAGCTCAAATTTCTTAAATCCATAAAAAATTTGATGGAACTCTCATTCTCCAACTGCTCCCGGGTATATAAAGCCTTCTTTTGGGGTGCTTCTGTTTATGATCTTCCAAAGCGTCTAAGAGCATTTGCTTTGCTTCCGGCCAGTTCCTGGCTCCATGCAGCAGTTCGCTCACCCATGGTGCTAAGTGTGGTTCAACAATCAGTGGAATTATATGTCAAAGTGAATGGAGCGGCACTTTGTTAATACTTGCTTGTGCTCCAAGATTGGCCAAATACGTCGCCACATCTGTATATCCATCCTACAACGCTACGTTGACGAAACTTACGGATGTCTTCTTGCGTTTCCCGTAGCCATGTCTCTAAAACATTGATTTGGCAATCAAAGGCTAGATTTAATCTCTCGGCAGCGTAAAAATCAGCACTCTTAGTGTATATGATTAAATCATTTTCATAAAAGCTTCAATGTCTGGTGTCTCCCAGTTGTCAGTATCCGGATGTAATATTGCACCTTCTCTAATGTGGCCTAAATATCTTTCCATGGCGTGTGCGACATTTTCCCCAGGTAATGTCTCAAACCGTAGAAAGTCTTGGAGAGTTTGTAAGGTTAGATCTGAAAGCTGATATACGGGTACTCATCTACGAAATACTGCTGATAACAACTTTTGCCTTTGATCCTGCTCCATCGTATCCTATTAAGACTGAAAACTTTTATATCATGTTGAACAATTTTCTTTCGATTAGCGCTTAACTTGCCACATCCAAATTGTCCCACTTCTTAATTCTTTTCCCCTTTTTTTTTTGTTTGCCTAGAAGGAAATTAGTTTGAAAAAAACTTTAGGGTATGTTGTGACACCCCCCTTCCCCCACCCTTTAGATATAAATTTATCAACCAGAAATTGACGGACATCGTAAGGGGCAGGCTTGTCGAGGTTTGGGAGTGTCCATAAACTTATCTAACAAAATCATAAACTTATCTAACAAAAAAACACGCTTTAATGCTCAAATTTCTTGACCAAAACATAAATACGAGGGGCGATTGATAAATAAGGTCTCCATGGCTGTAACTTTTTATTTGTTAACTGATTTTCAAAATTCTTTTTGTATCTTATACTCACATTTGTCCTCTATGTAATGCACTATTCACTTTTCGACATAGTCCCCATTCCTTTCCAAGCATTGCGCCAACGCGTGACTAGTTGGTGAACCCGTTGGAGAGGAATTCCGGAGTTGTTGTAGACACCAGGATTGAATGGCAGCGTTTACCTCGCCGTCAGAACCAACTCATGTCCCTTAAGGGGCTCTTTCTTCTTTGGGAAGTGGTGAAAGTTGCAATGTGCAAAATCTTTCATTTTTGAACTGCAATTTTTCATCTTTGAACTGTAGGCACTGCAACGCCTCTGGTATGTGGTGACTCGTGTGCAGGCGGACGTTATCATACTCCAGAAGAGGATCCAAAGCTGCCATTCAATCCTGGTGTCGACAACAACTCCGGAATTCCTCTCCGACGGGTTCACCCAACTAGTCACGCGTTGGCGCAATGCGTGAAAAGGGATGGGGACTATGTTGAAAAGTGAATAGTGCATTACATAGAGGATAAATGTGAGTATAAGATACAAAAAGAATTTTGAAAATCGGTTAACAAATAAAAAAGTTACAGCCATGGAGACCTTATTTATCAATCGCCCCTCGTACATAGAGTATCGAAATAAAACTCAAAGTAACGCCTGCGCCATAGATGAAGTCACCCGGTTCACATATGGTAAAGAGGGAGGAGGTTACCCAGGACCTCATGACGGAGTCTATCTCGTCAATTGCTGGCTCTTGCTTCCTTGAGCAGACAGTCCTGTGCAGAAGATACAGCTACAGACTTAATAGGCGAATGGCATCACCCATCAGAAGTCAATTTAACATCTCCAAAGACGTCGCGTGGTTCCTTCAAGAACGCACCTACATATGCGAGGGGGAACCACCGAAACCCTCTCGGGTGACAACCATCAGCTGTGGTTTGTACTTTAATTCAACAGGTATCCTGCGCGCTGGCCTGGGTGTAAACCTTTCAAAGCACCAGCTGAAAACGCAGGGATTCCTCCCCTGCCAGGACGATCTATACGGCTCAACAACAGTAAGCAGCCCTCATGCACCACCCCTGGGAAACGTACACGTCTCTCTTTATGATAACTCAAACACAATACTGCATTAATTTAACATTAACCAATAACAATACCTCGTAAACTCTTCGCCCGGCACGAACAAGTCAGGTACAACAAAAGTCTAATTCCCAAAGATTGTTAACAGGCGCCCTCACTTGCACTTAGAACAAAACTGTTCCACCGGTCCATACTCAGTTTCAAACATTGCTACATTCCAAAGACGAATGTTTGCTAAAGAAGAAACTCCTTTAGTCGAACCACCCCACGTCGCATCAAAATTTAAAAGGTTCCAAAACACTCACCGTCAGCCGCCTTCTAATTGTAACACATACTTTTACCGTCCATCCAGGCATCCCGCGGCCCAACCGCGGCAGCGTTCGAAAGACACATCACACACGACGCACACCAGAGTGAATACGCATGAAAAGTTCCGCAACACTAATCAAATTAACTGTACATAAAAGCACCATATGGTTCCGGAGGAAAAGTTGATTAACTTTAAATTAGTTATGCCATCTCAGGTTATACGTAAGAAAAAGGCATCTATGCGATCATACTTCCGATGTTCTTTTTTTTTTTTTTTTTTTTTTTTTTACTTTTCCTCTCCGCATACGTTTCAAGAGAGCTCTCGCTCCGCAACGTTTTCAACACACAATTCCTTCGCAACAATCAGAATTCCTTCTTAACCAAGATTCAAAACAATGTTGCATCTAGAAGCTGAGACTGCCTTCTCAGAAACGAAAAACTCCGACAAAACAATGTCAACTTCAACAACCACGATCTCTGTTGTGACGAACACATCGTTACATCAACGATCGTTCAAATGAATAACAAAAATAAACAATGAACACGCAATAAGCGAAATGCCATTTTATAACAAACAATAAACCATTTTAAAATAAAATTTCCCCCAACAACATAAAAGGCAATTTATATAAAAACAAAAACAAACTACGCAATAAGAATAGGATATCAAGGAGGCTATGCCAACCTTCCGCCGGGCTATATGTTAATAACTGACATGGAATGTCACAATGTAACGGTTAATTTCTCCAATTCTCGCAATAGCGGCTACATCCCTAAAAATCAGAGGGGCGGGAGTTACTTGCGTGGGCTCCCTTCCGATTTTCTCCACTTATCTTTCCTCACGGCGACAAATCTGCCTTTATACAACTCTAGGTTTGACTCTAGGCTTCGATAATTGGGTAGTGATAACTCTGGTTCGACTCTAGGCAATCGGGTAGTGATAATATTACACACAATAGGCCTTTAAGTTACGACAGGAGTCCATAAATCAAACTAATTTACCGTCGAGTTTTATTGAAAACCTGGGGCTCGAAAGCTCCATTTCTTTGTTACATTATACATAATTTCACAATGCGTCGCATACACGTGGATTCGGGAGAAATAATTAAAACTTAAGAATCCACAAATAATGGATTTTGAGGACTTTAAAGTCCTCTTACACCCCCAGGGCATTGAAGAAAAGAAAAAGAATCAATTAATCTTCAAAATACAATGAACTACGTAACATTAACAACTCGCAGAAAACAGTTCAGTTAATCTCTATCATTTGTATTAAATTTCCAGGTCTTTCATTAACCAAAGGATTAAACAAATAATTCAAAACCCATTAAGGGAAAAGACATTTTAAACCATTAAACTTAAATAACCATAAGTCTATTCTTGAAATAAGGTTCTGCATCGAACTTAACGAGTGCAAGTTCGGGTTTTTGAGTCCACGGGTAAGTAGTAAAAATTAATATCCGACTTTGCTCACTTTAATACTCATTTGTTTTGTTTTTCTTTTAAAAACGTTTAACCTCTTTTTCAGGTAGGAACGATGCACGGAGGAACTTTCCACAAATTGCAACAGGATGCTCAATTAATGGGGGGTAGATAAAGTGGGGGGGGGGCCGGGGATATGAGGACATTCACGTGGGGTTCTTAGTTTTGCTAATAGGGGTAACATTAACCTATTCTTTTTTCAGCATATGACCCGTTTATCCTATCTTTTCTTTCCAGATTTTCCACAACGATCCAATGTAAGGAGTCCTTGGCGAGCGCAGTGCTCCCTTCGACATTCCATCTTGGGCGGTGTGCACTGAAATGACATAAATAGGTCTAGACAGCAAAAATTCTTAAATGCGATAATGGCCGATAATAATCAGTACCGGCAAGAACAGATGAAGGGTGGGTACCGGATATATCTGCTGGAGAATATGAATACAATCTAGGTTTACACGACTTATGTTTACATGACTTTCCATCGTTCAACCTGGTTTATGTTCGTCATCAGCATCTTCCTTCGCGTTCTATTAGGCATTTTTACATCTTATGTGGGCCTATTGCCTTGCAGCTGCAGCCATTTACTCGTGCTTTCCTTTCACACCCATCTTGTTAAACTTGTTTCCATAAAGTTGGGTCTGGGCATCCTTGGTGAAGGATGCCTTAACCAAAGGCACCGACTCTGCTTTACACATTTGTTCCCAGTCTTCTCTTGCCAACATCCTCCAGCCAAAAAAAAAAAATAACCTTTTTTTTTTTACTTTGTCACCTAGTTACTGGCGCCAACAATGTCCTATCATTCTCACCAAAGGCTCATTGTTTTCCAATCCTAGTTAAGTTTTATTAAATTTTTCTAAATCGCATTGTTATCATCATTCACAATAGCATATCTTTTTAAAGCTTTTACGGAGGCTGAATTCACTTTTTCTTTCCATTTTAATTTTTCATTTCCCAGGTAGATGCCCTTTTCCGACACCGAAAAAACACAGCTAACACACACCAGAAGAGGAGGAAAGGCACTCTCAATTTACGAAACATTGTTAGTGTCCATTGTAGCATCCAAGAAAATTTAAATTCTTGCACACCAAAATAAAATCATACTCACATTGTCTTTGTACTTTTTTTTTTTTAATTTTCTTGGGTGCTACATATTATATATTAATATCTCAGGGTTCATTTTAGGCGGAATTTACAGGGTGCGCCACCCTGTTTGCCCTTTTGATTAAAAATTTCTGCCCCGCTGCTCTTTGATTCCTATCACGTGTCCCGATACCCGAAAATGCACCCACAAAGAAAAATCTAAAAATCTTGTAAAGGAACTTCAAAAGAAAGTACGCATTTTTTATAGAAAAAAAAATCTTTTTTGAAAACAATGCCCTTTTTTTGATAAAATGGTGCCCTTTTTAGCCCTTAGTACCCTGCCCATTTTTAAGTCTAGAATGAACCTTGATCGTTATGGGACACATGAGCGGAGGACAGTTCCGCGAAACTGGAAAAACGGATACACTTCAGCGGAATTAAGGACGGAACGGATGAAGTGGGAAATAAAAGCTATATATTCCAGCATTTCTCATCTACAAAAAAATGTTTAAAATATATATCATAAGGGTCGCAGCTTAAAAGCAATCCTTGAATGTTATTAAAAAGACTTTATGATACAACTTAATTCATAAATTAAGGTGTGCAATACGCTTTAGAATAAATAGTCCTAATCATGGTAACACTTGTGTGCAAATCACAGAATTTGTAGATAAAAATAAAATCAACCACGTTTCATTTAAATAAAAAACTAAATTTATTACAATTTTCAGAATCCATCAAAATTAGAATCTATAAAACGTAATATCGCCTAGTGTTATGGGTGTCTCGATTTCTTCGTCTTCATCTTCTGGTTCATATTGTCATCAGAATTTGGATTTTCGTCCTAGATTTTATGCTTGAAGGATACAAGCCTTTCTCCTAATAAATTGGAATTATCTCTTAGTTAGAATTACTGCAGCACCAAATGCTGAGACAATTGATGAAGTTGTAACACAAGAAGCCAAGTGGCCTCTAGGAGTAGGACAAAATGCAACCAGACAAAATTCATTCGGACAAAACGTAAAAAAAGATAATTTATCTCTCGCCCACCACTATTTCTGAAAAATATATTTGTCTACCCGCAGCAGCGGCATATCGTTGCATAATAAAAAAATTAATAAAAAACAAATTTATTCTAATCTTTTAAATTACTTAGAATATAATTAGAATAATTTTTTTTTTCTAATTTTTGTATGCACGACAACTGTTTTAAACGTGTCTTTATATCGCCCGTCTCTTCTAGCTTGGCTAAGCGTTTCTTAATTAATAAATAGCCTAAAATACTAAAAAAAAAAAAAAAATAATAATAACAAAACATTACATTTTACATTGCATTAAATTTTAAATTTCTTTAATAACTAAATAACTTTGAGTGTGGTGCTAATTTTATAGTTAGGTATTTTTTTTAATATTGAAGTAACGCTGATTTTTATATGTATAGTTTTTAATTGTCATGTATATTTATGTATGTCCATTTGAAATTAACAGAAGAAAAGAATTTCGCTTAACTGGCCTATTCCTTCGCTGAAGTGTTCTTCCGTGCAAGTGTCCCTCCGCTGAACAGTACCCAAATCAACCCTGATATCAGATACTGAATTTTATCAATGAGCTACTAGAATTTAAAACCTTGTGTAGACAACTGTCAATAACTACAAGAACATTTGTCGAGCCCTGTTAGACCAAAGCCAATTTCCTAACTTGTTGCCTTCGACAATGAGATATAACAGTTTAACACAACGCTATCAGTGAATTAATTTTTGTTTTCATTCTTTCCTGAATTTCAAATGAATCTGACTAAGTATTTGATATTCTAAAGCAACAATCAGCCTTGAGAATTTTAATATTTGATTAATTATTTCATTTCTTAATATATAATAAAGTATATTTATTGACATTAATAAGTCATGAGGATTGTAAGCCAACACCACCTAAAGAGAAAGCCTGAGCACGGAAACATCAGACATATTTAATCGCATTTCTACCACTAATAAGCCCTAAATTATGACTAGGTATGATGATGTAACAATGTATGAAATTTTCATGCTCAGGCTTTGAGTAGAGGCGTAACCACCGAAAGAGAGAAGGCCTTTGCAATGAAAAGTAATAAATTATTACATCATCATAGTTAGGGCAAATTTATGGCTTATGATTGGTAGAAATACGAATAACAATGCCCTATTTATGATGATGTAACAATGTATTACGTTTCATCGCAGAGGCCTTCTCTCTCGGTGGTTACGGTAGAGGTGGTGTTGAGTCACCAAGCCATTCCCCTTCATTGGTGAGCATGGAGAAGAACTACACTCAATTTCAGCCCAAGCATGAAAGAAAAATTAAGGAAAAAAATAATTTTATCATTTTAAAAATATAGTACACCGAAGGGCAAAAGTGGTGATGGTGAGAATATGAGGATATTAAATGTTGTATTACAAATATTACATAAGTTCATTCTGCGTTTTAATGTTTTTTTATTTTTCCAAACAGAAAAAATATTTTAAGGTCATTGACATTTGACAAGTTTCTTATTTGGAAGGGGAAAAAAAAACAAAACTACAGGAGGTTACAAGTTAAACAAAGGCATAATTAAAAGTGGTTCCGTTTATCCTTTATTTGGATTTTCTAATTCGAATAACATACTAAACTCCGAATTTTAAAATCGTAAAAGTGAAAGGCTATCTATCCATTTTTCAATCTGAAATTTTTTAATTCTGTCATTGCATAGCAAGCGCAGGTGCCTCAAGCTACAACAGCCTTCTGGCGTTAGTATATTATTCAAAGTCCTCAAAGTGTGAAAATAAAGGTTGCCAGCAAGCTAAAGATTCTACAATCTTATTATTATTATTTTTATTATTATTATTTATAATAGGAAATAAATGTCGGATTTTAAGGACGTTGAACACAGAAAACTATATATAAAGAAATTTCGTCCGTTCGTTTTCATTTAAACTAATTAATATGGTACTTAAATATTAGGGAATTATTATCTTTCAAGCATGGAAGCCTTGTTACCCATTTTTCTGCACTTACCTTCGTTTTCCGTGGAATTATTACCGCAGTTTTGTACTTGCTCCGTAGTGTTCATCACCTCGTCGGTCATAGGTGATGATAGTCGTTTTATTTTGTGGTATTCTGTTATACACTCTAATAGATGATAAATTTTCCTTCGCCGGGACTTAACATCTTTAATCTGCTTTAATAATTTGAATTCTTGAGTATAATGATTTTTAAGTTCTTCATCTTCGATAGTTTTAATCCTATTTCTTAGATATATTAATTTCCTACGCTCGACAGTGGGTTTTTTAATAATGGACAGTTCTTTAATATCATTTTCGTTAATCCACGACGCAGTGTCCCATGCTTTAATTTCGTTTGCTACGTTATGTTCTTCTCGATGCTTAATTCTACAAATTGTACTCAACAATTTATTGTATTTTTTATATCTTGATTCGATAGTATCTATATTTTGAATGTCAATAACATCCAGTTGAAATTTTACGTGGTATTTTTCCGGCAATGAGTGAATTCTTCTCCTTATATAGTCGATTTTGTAGCGTTCGCGTTTTTTTGTATAATTACATATTTCTTCATCAACTTCATCTGCCATCGCGCACTCATTTTATCCTGTCTAAAACAGATTATAAATCACCAAGAACTTTGTTCTAATTGACGATGCGTACATCTAAATGTGCACTGCTTCCGACGATTTTTATAATGTTTGCCACGATGAAAGTTCAACGTAGGTTAGGTCGGCATTCTTCTCGTTCGGTTACGCTAGCAATGCAATGGGAACGCATGCGCACGGGCACTGCTGCCGTCATGCCGAATTGCGCGTGTAAATATCAGCATCGACAAGCTGATAGGAGTACAACATTTCATGATTATCATTCGAGTGCTACTCCCTATTAAAGGAACAAAGCATGGGTGTGTGAATTGTTAGACATTGTAACGATAAAAATAAAATAAACAATTCACAACAATTGAAAGTGCGCATTTAAATTGGACACGCCCATATCTTTTGTATCATTAATAAAATGGGAGAAATATTAATAAATTGATCAATTGGGATAAATATACTGGATTTCTAGTAGATAATTCTGAAATACCTGCTGTTATCTGTTACTGTTGCTATTATAATGTATTTTATAATTTCTAACAGAATTAATGCATAACATGAAACTCTCCGATGGAGAGATTTTAAAAAAATTTAAAGAGGTGTGGTTTATTTTTTTAAACGAATCATTTTTCTTAATCGTTTCATGATAGTTTAGACCGGCCATCAAAACTGAAATGACAGACAAAATGAACGAGAAATTAAACGAGAAATTTTAATGAAATTTGATAGCAATGATGCATTTGAGGCATCGTAGTTCATGAAACAAGAGGTTAATAAGGGGTATAGGCAGCTCTCACAAGATACTTCATTCTGTTTATAAAAATGAGGGTTCTTTTTTTTAAATTATAAAAAACGAGTTTTTGGGGCAGTAATTCCCACTACTCCACAAGTAGGGTTATAAGAGGGGATGGAAATCGGACTCCGTGAGGAGCGCGCTTTCCTACCGAGGCACTTGATCGTCAGAAAGAAGAAGTGGGAGGAAATCGGAATCCACCGTAGTCTGATGAAATGTACGTTTTCGTACCGAGGCGCTGGAGCTCCAGGACGAAGAAAAGTGGAGGATATCGAAGTCCTTCGTACATGTGCTGTTGCCCTTTCTCGGGCATCCAGACATGTTCAATAATAATGTTTCTTAACCTTTTAACACTGTGACCCAACAACATTATTTGTATCGGTATCGCGACTCAAATATTAAAATTATAGAGGGTGTCTCACCTAAAGTGAACCAAGAGCCAACTTCTAAAATACAAATATGACAAGAGTACTTTCAATGGAAGAATTATTGTACTTTTATGTGAGGGATTTTTATGTGTAGTCCATTTCAAAACAAAAAAAACAAACAAAAAAAAAAACCCCGCCATTTTTGAATATGAAAGTCAAATTTGAAATGTGCAATGGGGACCCCTATTTTTAATGGTATTTTCAGAATGTACACAATATTTAAGAAATGTTTTCTTCTTGGTGTGTTTTCAATTGATCAACCGTTTAGGAGATAGTGGCACTGAAAGTGTGGTGTGATTTAAAGAAAATGTAAAAAGCAGAAATTATTCCTAAACTCAATGAATTATAAAATGGAGAGCAATGTTTTTATTTGAACATAACATTTTTACAATAATGCAAAACAATGGTTGTATAAAAAAATGTTGTTATAATAAAATCTTGCAACATTCCAAGTAGGAGCTTTAACTGTGACGTAGAAGTAATATTACATTCGAGAATTTAAAGTCTAGCTAAAACCTATATATACATTGGCTGACAAATAAAAAGTGAAGCACCCAGAAGGGGTGGTTGAAAGTGAATGAAACGACATATGATGAAAGAACATATGACTTTATTGTACTGATTACAATATGGGATGGAACAGACAATGCCGTTGGCAATACACGTGAATGCCAGAGAGTTTGTTAATATAGAATCAATTAGGAGAGGTGTCTACAGACCTTGATTGACAGGAGGATTCACATTTTTTGTGATGGTTAACCCGTGTGTGATTGGCTACTGAAAATCGAAAGTGTTGTTAGCAATTCTAAGAGAAAGAGATAGTCAGTAGATTACAGTAGTAGCAATGTGACGACTCCCGTGACCAGGTGTATGGAGTGAAAACTCCTAGGTTTAGAAATAATTCGGCCTCCATCTGTTTAAACATTTGTTTCCAGATGGGAATTTCTAAATTGTATTTTAATATCAGTTTTAGTTAGATAAATTATGAGTTTCCATATCTATAAGTTAACCCGAGGTAATTCAAGAGTTCCCGTTAAGTTGGGAGCCAGTTTAGTCAATTCAACAAGTTAAGAGCGGCACCTAAATCAAGCAGTTCGAGGATTAATAGTGTTGGTTCCAGAATGCAAACTAAGCCCCGAAGGGTACCCGGTTCCCGTATTAGAAGCAAGAACCGAGATGAGAAATCTCCAGCCAGGACCGATGTAGCAGAGAGGACGAGAGCGATTCCCGAGCGGACAGATTGAGAAGACGTGGTACAGCCTGATTTCACTTATGTCTCAATGGCCAATTCTTTAATCCTTTACACTTTCATTTGTCAGAATATTAGTTTATTATTATATAGGTTGGGAACGGATAAATAGATCCAATTACATAGTGGGAAAGCCAGATACACTTTCATTTAGAAATTACTTTATTGTAACGGATTGGAATTTATATTCTCATTAATTTCTATCTTAGTCCCGTCAAATTGTTTAAGAATATTCTTTAGTTCCCAGACACAGTCTTTTATTCGGTAGCGTCATACATTTTAAATCTCTTCCCTATTCGTTTATATTACCTTGTCTCTACATTATAACCAATTCAGAAACATCAGTTTCATTGAGGAAGCATTTAAACATTCAACCAATTTAACCAATTCAAACATTTAAAGTCCGATTATGTGTTTTATGTTACGATCAATCGTTGATTAATTATCCAGTCATAACAACTTACTTAAGGCACTAATTGTCTAATTTAATGGTCTACCTTACAACTCAAGTATAGTCATAGTACTTAGTTAAACCAGAAAAGAAAGTAATGATTATTGTTTTGTAAGTCTTAATAATTTGAATTCATATATTGACATATTCCTTTAGTGTTTATCTCATTAATTGACAAGCCAATCTTTATATAAAATCATGTTTCATTGTTGATACCTTAAAGGGAACCTAATTAATACAATTCCTTACTTAATTATAAATTGAATTTCCTTATTCCTGAACCCTGAATTGAACTTTACCTTAATTGCATCATCTTATCATTATCAATTACCTTACCAAACAATTTGTTTTATATATCTTTTGTTGAAGGTTTAATAAACATTATATTTAATTGTTAAGACCGTTTCATGTGCCTATTCTTTCCTCTTCGGCCGAGCCTGTGTGCGGAGGTGTTTGTATGTAAAGGTGGGATAAACTACCTAAACAACTTTGTGAATAGTATAATTCACGGGCGCAGTCTAGTCTACATTTTTGTAATAAATTACTCGACCATATCCTATGAGTATTATTCCCCGGAACCTTACACCAGAAATCGAGCCATTTTCATACATTTTCGTGAAGCGCTGCTCAGCAAGTGCGTATCCCATTGATGCAAATAAGCAGTAATCAAACGGAGCCAAGTCTGATGAGTAAGCCACATGCGAAAGTATTTCCCAACTAAACGCCTCAAACGTTTACTTGACCAAGTTTTGCTGTGCGTGATGGTGCATTATCATGAAGCAAAATCACTTTGTGTTGCCTTTTTTAATATTCTGGTCGTTTTTCACGCAAAGCTTCATTCAAGTCGATCATTTGTTGTCGGTAGCGTTCGGTATTAACGGTTTCGCCAGGTTTCAGCAGCTCATAATACATAACTTTGTGTGTTCCACGTTCTTCGTTTCTCACATCAAAATCGCCATCTTAAACCACTCAAAGCACTGTGATTTACCAAGAGCATGCTCATCGTAAGCTTCGACAAGCATTCGATGCGATTCTGCAGCAGTTTTCTTCAAATGGTGACGGAAAATCAATGCTGTCCGCAAATCGTAGTTTCTAGTCACAAAATTCGACATGTTCAGCGCTATTACAAACTATACTGTTGTATGAAAATTGCATTGTAGTTGAGTTGAAAATCTTTATCAGATGTCAGAGTAAGAAAATGGCGCCAACGACGCGGTCTGACGGTAAGTACATTGACAGCTAGGGCCATTTACAGGCAAATTCCGGTTTCATATTTACAGACCTGGTATTGAAGATGATGACTTTTGTGTGGCTTAGCGAATATGTTATTTCTGACGTGCTCGTTCCTGAACCAACCTCAAAAAAAAATACGTCTGTAATAATTCAAGACTTGGAGATTTGGGCTACCTCACCATGGATTAAAGATGTGTAAATATTTCAATAAATGGAATGTCTTTTCCCTATATGGTTGCATTGCTTTTATTTCTTACCGCGATACATCTTGATTAATAGAATTTAAATGTCACTTTTCGTGTCAGGATGACGGATGACCGAAGAGAAGGGGGGGTTCAAAAATATGATACTTGCTGACACAGGGGGGAAGGGGTATAAAATTATTTGGAAAAAGAATGACGTAATTTGTGGACGGCCCCTTATCGTTGTAGGTTATGACGAGGCTTCCGAGATTATAGTATAACAGTGCCGTGCGATGTATCGAAGCCTTCGATTTACATCGATGTTTTTCTTTTTTTTTTTTTTTGAACGATCCATCGAATTTTCGATGTTTTGAAAAAAACATCGATTATCATTCCTTGTTCTCGGTGATTGGTTCCTGATGTTGGGTGTTTCCTTTAGGGTCGTGTTTTAGGATAGTGTTATTTAAAGATATTTTCAGCCATTACCTGGATAGTGTAGCTTTCACAGATTTTAGGTTTATATAAGTTAGTAATAATCTTTATTTTATTGAAATCAGACTAGCGTAATCGCAAACATGGCAACAGCGAGCAGAAAGCGTGCAATCTCTGATGTGTGGGAATATTTTGAAAAAGAGAATGGCAGTGCAAAATGCAAATTATGTTGTAAAAAGTTAAAAGGAAGTGGGAACACAACATTTACAGCGTGTGCATAGTAAGTTATTGCCAAAAGCGAAGCCCAGTGACAATAACAATGACCATGCCATGTGCTCAATTTCCACGTTTTTATCATCAATTTCAACCTCTAGCTCGGCTCAAAATTGTTAATGATAGCTTGTGTATATTGAAACCATTTTTAAGCATCACAAATGAAATCTCAGGTGAAAAATACACCACGATTAGCAAAGTCATACCAATTTTAGGTATTTTAGCCAATGCCTTGACGCGAATAAGTCCTGTAACACCTGCTGATAAAAAATTAAGAGATAACATTTTCAAAAACATGGACATTCTCAAAAGCTGGGGATGTGAGAAAAGCAACTCCTAAATGGTTATCATCTCTCCAAAGGTCCGTGTTATTCCGACTTAGAAGTGGGCACGTACCTTTCAACTCGTTCCTCCACAAGATAAATATTTCTGCGTCTGACTTGTGTCTGTGCGGCGCTCGTGAATCAGTGGAACATGTGCTTTTGTTTTGTCCTCTTTTCCAACGCCAGAGGGCGCCCCTTACTCAAGGCCTTACTAGCCGAAACTTAGCGGTGTCGCTGAAAACACTTCTACTGGCTTCACCTATGTATGTATGGTCATACTCAAAAGCGCTCCGTTATCAGGCTGTTAATGTGTTTTTTGTGCGGTTCTGGATTATTGGGGAGAATTCTGCGCTCCTGCGCTCCTGATAGTCATGGACACTAACTAATTTACCTCACCTGTGAAGAAGGCCTCCATCAGCTAGCCTCCGTATCTCTAGGAGGTGAAGGCTGTGAAGAAGAAGAAGAAGAAAACATGGACATTAGATTTAAATATGTGGAAACCAATCTTATATTTAGTGAAGCAACTGTTTTAGACCCTAGGTTTAAAAAGATAGATTTTAGAAGCAGGTCCGCATGTGCACATGCAATAAATCGTATCAATCAGAAGTTGCTTTTGATGCCTACTTCTGAATTGGAATTGGTATGCTAACTCAATTAATTCTGGTTTGCATTCCAATGTCAAAGTTTATTTAGAGGCGCCAATTGAGTCACATAAAATTGACCCACTTAAAGTGTGGAAGAGTTTGGAGAAATTCAATTTTCATTTGTGTTCTTTGGCAGTAGAAAGCTTAAGTATACCAGCAACATCTGTTCCAGCTGAGCGTTTGTTTTCAAAAGCTGGGGAAATAATTACTAAAAAACGATCTTCCATAGGAATTAAGATACCTGGCAGGGGCGCTGCAGTCGCATTACATTTTGCGCCATCTAGTATGTAAAATTTGTACTTTTATATTGTAAATAAAGATTAAATGTTTATTTTCATTTGCTTGATTGGAAATATTTTTAGATTGGTGGAATAAAGATGGCATGTAATCAGCACTATTTGGATGGTCACAGTAAATGTTTTCCACATATCTTGCTGTATTTACTTGGATTCCATATTTTATCCTTACTATTGAAAATGTAAATATGTATAAAACCATTAATGCATTTGTATAAGTATTAAAAAGAGTTGATACTTTATCTGCCTAATTATTTTAATCCATTTATTTCGCCATTAAGAATTCTTTTTTTACTTGGCAAATTAAACATAGATATCTTTGTTATCGAATAACTATTCGAATTACATCCTAGGATGCAGCAATAGATGCTGCCGCACATCCTTTTTAGTGACTGTTTTACAGCATTTTCTATTGAGGAATCTGCCCTTTTACAATATAATAATTTTAAATGTCAATACTAGGTGGCGATAAAATCATAATAATTATAGTGTCAAGTTTCCTATTAAGCCAAAGCATTTAGAGAAATTGTTGGTAATGCATTCTTTAACAATAGAAGAGTTGAAAGAATTGTTTTAAGTATTGTTGTCTTCAAAAAAATGTTTTTGTCTTGAATATTATTATCATGAAAAAATAAAAAATTTATATATTCAAATTATTCTTGTGGTGGTGTTTCATTATTCTACACTATTTAACCGGTTTTAGAGGTTCATTTTACATGTTTTGAAAGTAGAAAATAATCGATTATAAATCGATGCAGATATCAATAAACAACGATGTATTTTTAAACATCGATGTTGGACATCGATGCTAAATTTTTATACATCGCACGGCACTAGTATTTTTAGTTGGCTATGGGAGCCTCCGCCATGATCTATTTGGCGAATCCGCACGGGCTGTAGCCAATCAGAATCGGGTTAGCTTTGCACAGATTTGTGGGAAATTTGAACACACTTCCTGCACAGTGCTTCGTTCATGAATTCATTGAATACTTCGTTCACTGCTGAAACAACAAGCCAAAAAAAAAACAAAAAATGTCCAGTAACGAAAAGCTCTTATTTAACGAAAAATTAATTGCCGAAGTTGCAGCACGACCTCCACTATGGGATGTAAGAATAAAAGAACATAGAAACACTTTATTGTTAAGCGAATTATGGAGCGAGATTGGGGAACTTTTGAGCGTTTCAAGTAAGTATTCATAATTTTTGTTTAGTAATAATGTTGTTAAGTATCCTTAATTTTTTTTCTTCTTTCACATGGAGATTACGAAATTTACCACTTTTTTTTTTCCTTAAAGGCGAAGTCGCAACGAAAAAATTTAAAAATATGCGGGATAATTATGTCAAAGAATTTAAAAAAGTCTCGAGTTCGAAAAGGTTGGGCACTTCTACAAGGGAAATTTATAAGCCCACGTGGGCGTATTATGAATCACTTCATTTTCTTCGAGATACAATTATAAATCGAAGGTATGGTTTTGATTTCATTTATTTTTAATTTATATTACAAAAATTTAACTAAAAGGTATTATATCTAAATTGTGGTTAAAGTCCAGAGTAGCGTCCCCTAATTTTCTCGGATGACGTCGATTAGCCCCGTCGCGTTTATGCTCCGAAATTATTATTGTAACATATAAGTAAATGATTTATCACATTATAGAAATTATATATTAAGAAATTAATGTGGGAAAAATTCATGAAAGTCCCATGAACATCAGCTAACGGGCGGCCATATTTCGCTACCATTGGTCATTCATGCGGTCTTTAGTAAATAACACCACTTTGGATCAGGGTTGCCAGATTTTAACTCCAGAAAGTAGCGAGCCGAACGGCAAAAAGTCGCAAAATATTCCTAAAAGTAGCCCAATTTTTATGCTCCACCATAGTTGTTGGTCAAACGCGTAGTGCCTTATGGTCTTTTCATGTTTTTAAAGGCTTTTAACTTTTTAATTCCAAAAAATGAAGACAGGAGAAGTGTTTATAAAATTATCGTCATGATAATGGAAAAACTTATCTAAGCTAATTCTAAGCTTGGTGGGTAAGCTTCGTTTATCTAACCAGAGCGGAAAGCGAATAAAAATTTACAAAATAAAACAAATCCTGATATCAATCACTATTTGTGAATAAATTTAAAAAGTAATTGTATAGGATTAATTCAATACTTGTATATTCGATGTCTTTTAAGTTTTATTTATGTGTACCTATCGCTAAACTGAAATACGGTATTTAGAATTTCTATAGCAATATACTGGCGGATGCGTACACCTGCTATTTATTGCTCTACCGAGTTTCCTTATATTCGTCAGACTAAGTACAGTATTTATGTTTGAAATTTCCAGTGAAGCCACGTTACGTTACCCGACAAAAAGGACAAACTAAAATCATCCTCACGTTCTGCATGTTATTATGATCATCGAAAGCCAGTCATCACTGATGATAAACATTTCGGAAATAGTAGTTTGTTTTTCGTAGTACGGACGAATCCGTCGGGCAATTGAAACGCACTCGTATAAACTACGTTTACAATAAACAAGAGAATTACTCGGAGAAATGTAAAGTGTCTATCTATCATGAGCGGAGTTTTCTATTATCCGGAATTTTACACGTTGACTCGACTGTAGTTACCTTGGAAGAAAGACTAGAGAAGCAATCTATTCTTTCTTCCATGACAGTTACGACTAGTCTCACTAATCACTCTAAACAAACAAATGAGCCTGTTAAAGCCAAAGTGGTGTAAGTCTTGAGGTATACAACAGTTTTGAGGTATTTTAGTAGAATAGTAGATAGATAGCACTGCCGACTGCATTAAAGCTCTAGATTAGGAGCTTTAGACTGCATAAACATGCACTACCATCTGTGAAGCTATTTGGGGAAATAAGAGTTACACCACTACTCCTATAGGTAGTTTGACATATTCGGATTACATTTCTAGCATTAACTCAGATTATTTAAAAAGTGGAGTTACACCACTTTGGCTTTAATAGGCTCAAATGATAATTTTAAATTTAATATAAAATGTAATTTATAATGAAATTCTATAGCAGTTTACATTGTTTAAAATATTTTTAAATTCAAAAATAGACACTATTATTGTAATGTCTTATTTTTTGTGTCCCTCACCATTTCTGCGGGATCAACATACCTTGCCCTGGGCTTCCATTACCGAATGCTCTCTGGCGGCTGCCTCCGTAAACTCAACTAAAGTTCGACCCCAAGACTTAAATAGGTCTTTTGGCGTTTAAATAAAAATTTTAAGTAGCCCAAAAAGTCGCAAATCACAAACTTCAAAATTTAGTAGCGCCGGGCTTTCAAAAATAGCCCAATTCGCTACTTGTAGCCCAATCTGGCAACACTGCTTTGGATGAGGTGATGACGTTTAAAATCAGATTAGATTTTATCTGACTGTGAAGTTTTATAGTTATAGTAATATTTTAATTTTAATGTATTAATTAAAAATAATTGACATAAGCGCGATTCGAACGCGCATCATTAAACTAAGTTTCCTCAGGAATGTGCTTTATCCATTAAACTACGACGTTAGTTGAAAGAAACGCAAATCTTTACGTATATAAGTGGTCCACCATGACCTTGCACCTCGAATTTCTTAAGTTACATTTTGATGGCCCCCAACAAGTATTTTAAAGCTGATTAAAATCGGTGGGACGGAAATTGGACCTCCCCTTGTGAGACAGAGGTTGGGGGAGGCAGTGAGCAGCATATAAGAAAGCATATAATGAGCGAGATCTTATGACGGTTCATATGAGAAGCAACGAATTCGAGGCCGATCGAAGCAGTGAGGAGAAATGTCATTTTGACGTCGTCACCTCATCCAAAGTGGTGTTATTTACTAACGACCCATTCATGCATGGTAGTTAGAGAAGGCCATGATTCATGTCGGCCCAGCTGTCCATCATTTAACGTACACTGTCACGGGACTTTCGTGATTTTTCCCCCACAAAGTTCTTAAAATATAATTTCTATATGATAAATCATTTACTTATTAATATTATATGTTACAATAATAATTTAGGAGCATATACGTGACAGGGCAGACCCATGTTATCAGAGAAAATTAGGGGACGCTACTCTGGACTTTAACCCCAATGATTAAGGATATAATACGTTATAATTTATAAAGCAGATAAGAATTTGTTAAATGTAGCTGCAAGCAACAGTAAATGTGTATGAAAGGTTAAATAACTAAAAAATTTTAAATGTACTTTTTTTTGATTGACCAAAAACACTTATTTGTTAAAAAAGGTAGCAACCCTATTTGCGAATGAACAATATTTGAAAATAAATAATTTGTTACATTTTATAAAGAGATAATCATAAAGGGTTGATTTGTATCATTTTGTTTACCTTAATTTAAAAGTTAACAAAAAATCATATCTTTTTGAACAGAAATAAAAGTGGCAAAAATTGTTTTTGTTATTGTTGTAATATTAATTATATCTGTTTTTTCTTGTAGATCTTCAGGTAACATTGCAGTGGATGATGAAGACCAAGAGCTAGAAGACATTCTGCAAAGTCCGGAAATCCAGCTGCAAGAGAAAGATTTTTACAATCAATCAGAATTGGAAATCGGTAATTCTGGAGACACATCTTCACAGCCGTCAACACCAAGTACACCATCCAGAAATTCGAAGAAAAGGACATTCGAGGAGGCATTTTTAGCACAACTAGAAGCATTCAATGAAAATGACAAGCATTACCTAGAGTCAGCACAAAGGGGGCCACAACATTCACCGAATGAATTAGTTGCCCTAAGCTTAGTGCAACATTTGGACAGAGTCCCTCAGTCCCTCTTGCTCCATTGTCATATTGCAGTTTTACAAAAAATTCTGACATTTACTCCAGGTGCTTCAAATGAAAGTGTATGATAAAATTTTAAAAATAAAAAAGATTTGCCATACAAAGTTCTGTTTGTTTTTTTTTATCACCAACTTAATGAATTGAAAGATACGCTCAGCTCTTTTTTTAAATTTAATTACTCCTGATTAATCCACGTCTCATCTTTGGTCACAACACGCCTTAGGAAGCTGTCATATCGCTGCAGCAGCATAGAACAGATTTCCACCCAGGTGGTTTTGTGATCCTTGGAGGGTTGCTTAGGGGTCCATCTGGCACAGATCTTGTTGAATTTATGCTTATCGTGGATGATGGTCTCCACATTGCTAGTAGACCGAGAGCCAGCCCCGTTAGATTTAACCGGAAAGATCTAATTCAGTTAACTATCTCATTTCATAGTTTTGCCCGTAGAAATAAGAATCTGTCGGTCTGGCAGTCCAAAGCGGCCGGATTTAAAAATCCGGAAAAATTGAATGTGGCCTCCACCATTTACTGAAAGAATTTTAGTAACGATTAAAGACTTGTTAACCTGTGTCTTCGTGTCTAATTTCGTATACGAATATTGCATAGAGCGCCATTCCATGCTGGTGGTGACCTTTTGAACTATTTTTTTTTTTTTTTTTTTGGTGGGTATGAATTTCCCATGCCCTCTTGTATAATATTACCAAGTATTATAGCTTTTGGTCCAGTAGTTTGTTTGTTTTTTATGGTCATGTCAAAATGGAACTTTTAATTATAAAGACCCTGTATCTGGAAGTCACGGTATAAGAAAATGAAACGAAACATTTTAATTTTGCCTTTATATAACGAGATTTTCATACAAAATAGCTTTGTAATACAACAAATACAACTCTTTTGCTTTCGATAATATGATATTTGTAAACAAACCAGTCATCTTAAGCTCAACAGAATAATGAGAACAATTTGGCTAACATCATTAATAAGTATTCCGAATCAGCATTTTCGCCATAACAGGATGTATCAAAAATACGTTTACCAACTGTGAAGGCGAGTTTTTCACACCAAAACATAGTCCACATAAATATGTCATAAAATCCTTAAATCTTGCGGTATTAATGAAAGTTTGCATTCAACAAGGTTTAATCCATCAACGAAATTTGTAACCAAAGAGATGGCGCTGTGTTGCTATGGAGACTTGTTTACATTTGTCATTTTTGTACATTTATGGTTAGTCTGTCTTCAAGGTTTCATTTGTGTAGTAAGTTAACTGAAAGGTGTTCTCTTTAACCATGGCAGGTTGTCCATTTCGTGAGCTAATATCTACCATTGCAGATGGACAGGTAGGGGAGGACCAGTTCCATGCCAGCATATTTCCCCGACCTCAATCGTTCGGATTTTATCTCTGAGGCCACTTAAGACAATAAGTTTATGCAACCGACATTCTTAATACAGGGGCTCTTCATCAACGTGTCACTGAAGCCTGCGAGACCACTCGGTACCGTCTCGGAGTATTTGAACGGGTGCGACAGTCAATGATCCGAAGAGTACATGCGTGTATAGAAGCTCGCTTAGGGCAGTTTGAACGTTTGTTATAAATTTCTGAGGTGAGGTATAATACAATTTTTCAATAAACCTGAGTGTTTATTGTCAGCAATTGCATCAATAACAGTAAGTGAAACAACCTCTCCATCGAAACAGATAGGTTCACAGAACCTAATAGGACTTGCCTTCCAGCCATAGTCTTCCGAATTTAAGGGTTGCATCAGGCCAGATTTGTCAGCGTTCATCCATATATGCATTTAAAAAATACTTCTTTTTAAGTGCAGCAGAAATGATGGTTGACAACGAGGAACTGATAACACTGGGCAACAATTTTTTATGAAAATCATGTACCCAAAACCAAAGTGATCTTTTTATACTAATTCTGTATTGCTGAAAACGAATATCATAACAAAAATTCTGAGTTGGCTACAAATATTTAGAAAATGTCATACCGAAAATCACGCTTTTTGAATCTCATAGCATGCATTATACTTGCCTACAGGTGATGTCTCTTCATCTTTCTCTTGTACTGAAGGTCAGGAGCATCTCTACTGACTGCCCAGCAGTAGTCCGCCAACATACTTGCTGACCATTTGCCCTGATACCGCTTCTCCATGGTTGATATTGACTGGTGAAACCGTTCACCGTGCTCATCGCTGACGGCACCACAGTTTTCGGGAAAGAAGTCGAGATGAGAGCTGAGGAAATGTATCTTCACAGACATGTTGTTGAACCATGTGAGGGATGCAGCACATTTTTCTGACCAACTTGAAACTGTGATCTCTTTGGCCATTCTCGTTGAATGTAATGCAGGTCTCTTGCACGGCTGTCCCATTCACACAAGAAGCAGCTGTACATTGTAAAGCCCAGCTGCAGACCAGTCAAAGTGATGGTAGTGTTGTATCATCATAAATTCATATCCAAGCAGGTATTATTAACCACAGCTATCATATTAATTCTCAAAGTTTGTACTTATTATAAGGGGTGTATACTGTATATATAGCTATATTATAATATATATAATATCATTGCAAGTATATAATATTTATGCAAGTGATAATAATTACTGATTTTTCTATACAGGGTGTAACTAAAGATGTGTTACAAACTTTGGGGAATGATAGAACTGGTCAAAATAAGCATTTTTTGTTCTATGAACATTGGTCCACAACTGCATCGTTTAAGAGTTATAGCCACTGTTTAAAATGACGTCTTCAGCATCAATGCAGGCTTATGACACACCCCTTTCTGAATTATGGTATGGTCATGTAAATTTTTAAAGTAACATGACCACACCATCACATTACCATGCAAGCAGATCCAGCACACTAAAAAATCTAACGTGTGTGATCGCATCCGGATATGGACTACACCTTTAACGAGTGCACTGACATGTTGTTAGTGTACGGTGCTGCAGACGGTATGGAAGGGCTGCTTGTCGTCTGTACAGACGGCAGTTTCCACAACGTCGTCAGCCAGCTCACACAATGTTTGCTTGGCTTGTGCGACGTCTACGAGCAACAGGAAGTGTAGCTGTGATGCGTGGAGAGCATGGTCGCGCTCGCACCCGTCGTACCGCTCAATTCGAAGAAGCTGTGCTTCGAAGAGTTCACGAAAGACCAACATGTAGCACCCGTGCGCTTGCACACATCATGAACACAGATCACATGTCTGTTTGGCGAGTTCTGCATGACCAACTGTTTCATCCGTTTCGTATGCAACGAGTGCAAGCATTTGGAGCTGCTGACTTTGCACCACGTATGGCATTCTGCAGATGGTTTCTTGCACGTTGTAGAGAGGAACCAGCATTCCCACAGCAGGTGCTGTTCACTGATGAAGCAACCTTCACCAGGGAAGGCATTTTCAACCACCAGAATATCCATGTTTGGGACCGTATCAACCCACATGCCATTTCGACAAGGCGCTTCCAGCAACGATTTTCTGTCAACGTGTGGGCTGGTATTGTTGGCAATCGCCTCATTGGGCCGTACATTCTCCCAGCTCGTATGAATGCACAAACCTACCTCGTCTTTCTTCAGGAGGTGCTGCCTGAACTGTTGGATGACATACCTCTTAACATCCGTCAAGTAATGTGGTTCCAACATGATGGTGCACCTCCACATTTCTCACAGCATGTCCGGGCCTTCCTCACTGATACGTTTGGCGATCGTTGGATTGGACGGGGTGGTCCAGTTACCTGGCCGCCACGATCACCAGACCTAACACCATTGGATTTCTTTGTGTGGGGCCACCTAAAGTCCCTGATGTACGAAACAATGGTTAATTCAGTGGAGGAACTCATCGCACGATTGGCTGTAGCAGCAGACAACATCAGGGACTCCCAGCAGATGCTGCAACGGGTATCTTGCAACGTACAGCGACGAATGCAAGCCTGCATTGACGCTGAAGGGCGTCATTTTGAACAGTTGCTATAACTCTTAAACAATGCAGTTGTGGACCAATGTTCATAGAACAAAAAATGCTTATTTTGACCAGTTCTATCATTCCCCAAAGTTTGTAACACACCTTTAGTTACACCCTGTATATGCATTATATATAAAAGGTTGAATAAGTCCTACCACCTAGCAGTCGTACCTCAAAAACTATAGCCAAAAAATAAATTTGGTTTTCATATTTGTGTTCAGGACACTTTTTTAGTCCGGATTTGGCTATTTTTCATTAAAGTACATTTTCACCAGTGTAATGATTCAAAAGCAGCAAAGTTCTTAAATGAGAGGCTCATTTCTTCGTTTATAAGCCATCTTAAATTTTCTATATCTTGTTTGGTATTTAGCGAGATTGCACATAGAGCAAGCAAATTTTTTTGTTGTAGCTATGGGAACAAAATCTATGTCATGTTTCTTGTAAAATGCTCTAAAATATTCAGGAAATTCATTATCCTCTTCCATTATTATTCTGAAAGGAATAACTTTTCCTTTTTTAAAAAAAACGGGATGTTAATTCATAACCTGTGAAGGCATGCAAACCAGGCAAGATCAAGTATAGCGAAGAGTTTTAATTGGTTTCTCAAAACGTCCATGGTCTTCAGAGCAGTCTGATATGAATTTATTCTGCCCTTTCTCTCCAATGGCCTCCACGTTTAGTAGAAAATTAGATATTTTATCAGATAATACTTTCTCAGTTGCAATATTAAACAGCATGTTTTTATTTAGTCTCATCAAATGGATTAAGTGTAAATTGGTTAAACATACCAGTCTCTTTACTGCATCCCTCTTTTTTATATTTCTATAGTAAGCAATCTCACAAGGGAGCGGAAAAAAGGAAGCAAATTGGTTTCTTATGTCGACCATTTGGTAAACGCGAAGATGAGATCCTGGGATGAGTGCGTGACAAATATCAGCGGCAGATAACAAGGAGTTTCCGAGTTATAGCCATTGTTTGTTCCCATTATAAGTCTATTGAGCAAATCCGAAAATGTTCGAAATCATTTTTCTAACGTTGTTTATTGACTTGGAGGGAATCAAGAACAGCAACATACTACTTTAACAGTTATGAAATCCCCTTCTTCGTTACTAGGAATGTAAGCATCATCATCTTTCTCATCCTCATCATCTTCTTCATCGTGCTCACCGTCGGAATCTGGATCTAGGAAACTCCAACCACCATTCTCAAAAAAACCATCGGGACTCTGTACCTTGATTCTGTATATAAAGGGCTGCAAGCCTCTTGTTGTGTTATCCTTGATAAAGCCGGGAATAAATGGCGAAACTAGTTGGAAACTCTGTTGTCCCTCTGTTATACTGCAAGGTTACCACCAATTTCGTTGATAGAAACAGAGTGGTTAAAACAGAAAGCAGTGCAACAACGAGCGCATCTCAGGAACGTCATACCCTGTGCTGAACTAAACTCTACGTGTTTACCCTGTGCTCACTGCTTCTCAAACTGCGCAGGCGAAATCTCCTCCCCTTCATCTACTTCCACACGAACTTGCAGCGACATCTGCTCTGAGAACGCTTACACCCCCCCCCCCCTTGTCAGTTTTAAACCAATGTGTAATTTCGCGCGCTTTGAGAATTTCTGAGGGGCTATAGGGCAGGGGTGACCAACCTTTTTTTGTCTCGGGCCAAAATAAATTTCTGAAGGTTTTCAGGGGGCCAATCATTTGTAATTCAAATCATATTCAAATATTTTATGAAAGATTAACCACGTACAATCTTACATGTTAATAAATTTTACAATAAATGGTTCGTTTCGTGGGCCGCATAAATTCCTTTGGTGGGCCGCATTTGGCCCGCGGGCCGCAGGTTGGTCACCCCTGCTATAGGGAGTGCAAGTGACTACGTCACAGCTGACGTCATTTGCGCGATGAACGGGCCGAGAGCCTAGGAAATGGGATCGCTGGTTCCAAACATTGGAACCACGCAGTATACGTACCAGTAACGTTGAAACTGGCGGCCAGTAAAGATGACATCTCTTAAATTATTATGTTAATTTGTGTAATTGATACTATTATTAAGACATTTAATCCCATTATATAATTTATACATTAATATTAGAACGCTTTTTAATCACTTTTAATCACTTAGCAAAAGAATGCCATCGTTCGCGGATCTTTCTTTCTTTGGGAAAACGATAGATGTCTAAATCGCTGTTTTGGCTCCTTCTTGAGCAGTGAGGAACTAAACAATTTCACATCTTAAATGTGTTCTAAACACTGGGCTTATACAAAGCGATTTTATTCCATCCCTACGTTGGAACGATGTTAAATCCCGAAGCGAGAAGACTTGTTTGGAACCAAATCGAGTCACGTGACTGAAGAATTCCAAGGACTGACGTCACACTTGCACTCCCTATAACTCCCCTCCGAGCTGATGCCTGCAGCTAAAATATTGGTTGGAGGTACAACTTATTGTCTACTACTTATATACCAGATTGGATGGAAATCGGAGATTGGCACTTCGGGTGTTCCTTGTCAGCTAAAACATCATGTCCTTTCTTAAGTCCTGTGAATGTTAATGCAGATGAAATTATACCAGCTTTGATTAAATGAATTCTAGTCCACCTCTCTCTGACTGATCTAGAATTAGTAAAATTCGAAATCCGGTTAACTTGTTTGCTGCAAACTCACGGTCACCTTCTCTTATGTTTCTATCTCTAATCTAATGTAAATGAGATAAAATTGTGGCATTCTTCCAATAACGTCCGCCAAGAATACCATCGCGATACCTTGTGTACTTCTGTAAGAGATCTTTCAACCCAGATGACCTTCAAAGGATTTTAGTATCTTGTCCTTTGGTGAAATGAATTGATCGTTACATATTAATATTTTGCTAATTTATTGTTATTAAAATCTTAGCATGAGGTATTCAAATATTTTTATATAAATTTTAACTTAAGGCATATAATTTAGTCTGATTTTTAAAAGCCAGTACGTCAGCACGATAACGCTCGCCCGCAAACAATCGTCACACACTACAGGTGCTACAGCGCCTACGGTTCAAAGATGAAAGATCTTGCACTTTGCGACTTTCACCACTTCCCAAAGAAGAAAAAGCACCTTAAGGGACATTCAAGTTGAAGACTTTAACAGTTCTCTCAATTACTCGATGTACGGTGGAATTGTTTTTCTCGATGTCCATATAGCCTTCGACCAGGTTTGGCACGACGGCCTCATCTTTAAAATGATAAATTGTGGTTTCCCTGATGAACTGATTGCCTTGGTTCGCTCCTTTTTGTCGCATGTAATGGAAACACCTTGTCTAATCCCTGTGATGTCAACGCGGGTGTTCCCCAGGGTTCAGTCCTGGGGCCGGCGCTGTTCAATTTCTTCATTCACGATCTACCGGAATTCGCAAAATGCAAACTGTACCTATTCGCTTATGATGTGGCCATCACAACAAGCGCAAGGAATCCCGCACACGTCATTAGTCGCTTACAAAAGGCTTTGCTATAGTGCGAAAAATGGAGGTTAAAGCTCAACGTTGATAATGTAAAGCTATGTACATTACACGTAAACGCAAGAATCCTCCAGGGACCCTGGCCTTATATGACAAAAAACTGGACTGGGTGAAGAACTACAAGTACCTTGGTGTAAAAATTGACTAAAAAGTTAAACTGGTTTGACCATGTCCAATATGCCCTCAAAAAGGCTAAAAAGGCAAAGTTTAGCCTGATTGCGCTCTTGGGGAGAAACAGTGCCCTTGGATTGGACAATAAACTCTTGTTGTACAAGGTGGTAATCCGCACCATCTTGTTCCATGGAATGCCTGCCTGGGCGTCTATCTGCAAATCAAGGTGGAGGGAAATACAGACCTTCCACAATGTAACCCTCAGGACCATTGTTCAGCTCGATAAGAGAGTTGCCAACAACTCTTCCATTTATGAAGATCTCAATATGGACCACATTGGTAGCTACGTGCAAATGCTCCTTAAGAAATTGCTTCTTAAAATTGAGACCCACGACAATCCCTTGGTAGCCAGTATACTGGACCACCCTCTAGCTCTTAGGAGTCCCATAAGGATACGAAGACCCCTTCATGTACTGGAAGTTAATTTCGATGATATCAATAAGATTGTCTTCCCCGACTTCTGGATATCTCAGCCGCAGATGCTCAGGGCTATCTCTACGTCAATCAACAATCTTATTCCTCGTCCTACCAGTTAGGACTCTATTCTGAGGATGACTTTCGAGGGGCATCAGGATTCTCCTCTAACTCAATGTAATTCCCTTGGTTACGTTATGGGCGAGTGTGCTATGGAAGCTCTGCTCCCGGACCGCTCTGTCTTTTCACTAGACTGTTCGATTGTCGATTGTCGCAACAATTTTAGTTCGTTGTAGTTCGTTGGAAACCTCTTCTTTGGAAGACTTCATAATTGTAAGTAGACTTCACAGTTTTTAGATAAAAATAATATTGCAAATAATAATAATAAATAATATAGGATTGTTTATAAAATAATATGAACAGGTTGACTAGCGACTGGGGAAACCGGGAAAAGTCAGGGAATTTTACAAATTTTATATTTAGTGACTTTTGGCGATCGTTTTAGTGACAAATCTCGTTTTACACTTGGCAACACTGGACAGGGATATAGGGGCGGCAAATTTTGCCTTGCAAGGGTTCTTTAACGTACAGCCGGCAAACGACTACATGGCACCAGCATCTTTACTTCACTTCCGAAGGAAGTGCGTGGTCTCAGGATTTTCTCCCTGAAAAAATCCTCGTCGTCCTCGGGCATCAGAGGCGATAACGCTAACACTGACATAGCCTACAATGATAAGAGAAAGCCTGCCCATTTGCCTTGCTCCATTGTTCAAACTGTGTCTCAAAAATCAGTCGAAAACAGAGCGATTTAGCACCGTCTAGCGACAAAATTTAACATTGTATAGAGGCGCTTAAGTTGTCAAATTATGAAAAATGTTGAAACTAAATAGAGGTTACTTGATTTTTCATATAAAAAACTGATTTACCTTGTTATTTTTTTGTCGAGGTGTGATTGGCCAGCCGTTCCCTATCGTTATAGGTATTGAAACGACTGAAACAATGTTAAATTTTGTCGCTAGGCGGTGCTAAATCGCCCTTTTTCGAATGATTTTTGCAATGACGTATATTAAAGATGGACTCCGAATCCTATTGTTGTAACTTGAAGCAAATTGGGAAGCTCCATGCCCAGAACTGTCATGGCCGAAAGTGAGTGAAGTTGATGCAAAACACATGGCTAAACACGAGAGTAGCTGATTAATAATTCTTTCACACGCCGATCACGGAGTGATAAGTTTATCTTTTCGTTTACTTTGAATTTGAAGTATTTTATTATATTTTATAAACAATTCTTCGATCATGGTTTCAATTTCAATTTCGTTTCGATTGTCTTTCAGTTACGTATTTTCATTTTAGTTATGTGTTTTTGATTTATTTTTGTGGAAAATGATTCCTGATCCTTTTTCTTGTCTATTTGTACAGTTGTACGCAGTTTAAGGAATGGTTTTGAATTAATTATTCCTCAGGCCCAAACTCTTCAAAAACAAAGCAGCCAGACAGCTAATTACTCCACGGCTCACTCCTGCCCAGAACTATCATGGCTCAATTTGCTTCACTTTTTGCCGCTGTTAACAATAGGATTCGGAGTCTATCTTTAATATACGTCATTGGATTTTTGAGACAGTTTGAACAATGGAGCAAAGCAAATAGGCAGGCTTTCTCTTATCATTGTAGGCTATGCCACTGAGCTACCGAGGCCGATGTGAAACAATCATAAACAATTGCTTATTACAATATGTGGATTAATAAATTGATTATTTTATTGAACTGAGAATTATTACATCCTATTCTTTCAATTTAAAATTTTAAAATATTTGTCTTTTAAAAATTCGTTAGGCATTGAATCAGTTATTTGGAATTATTAAAAATATACGTTATCGTTAGTTAATGCAATAAAGTTTTTTTAAAAAAAAAATCAGAAAACAGGTTATGCTTACTAATACTTTCAGAAATCATCTACAAAAACAGCTGAAATTACATTGAGAATATATGCTGCCTTAGGTTTTTGCCAATCGAATGCTACACTTCCGCTGGCACCAGTAGCGCTCAGCCACAGCCTACATGATTAGAGAAATGAATAGGGAGGGCACTGCCAGTCTCTTTCTTTCATTTGTCTCTGGTCGGCCCTCATAACGTTTACGTTTAATATTAAAAAGGTTTTTCTAAATATTCAGTACCAACCTATATACATTAGGAATCATGTTTTTAATATGATAAATATCCTGTAATGTTAAAAACAACAGTACAAACAGTACATTATGCAAGTATAACAAAAGTAAAAAATACAGGGTGAGTCTGAAACCCTGTCACAAACTTTTAGAGGAGGTAGTATGGATGATTCTAAGCAAAAAAGTTCATATCTACATGGGTTCGAATTTGAACGATAACAGAGATATGAATAGAAATAAAAATGGCGCCACTATGATCAACAATTTAATAACTCAGGTTATATAACACCTAGGATAATGAAGTTTGGGGGAATGATAGGGTACATAAAACTGTGTATACCGTTAAAATTTGATCGAATTCCAACGAGTACTTTCCGAGTTACGTAGTCTAATCTTGCAGATTTATGAAATCTCTCCCAAATCTTCAGAAATCTCACAAACTTCAAAATCTTTAGAATCACTTGAAAAATTTGGGGATTTGTAAATCTCGTACATCATTTCTTTGAATGCTGCACCCCTCGGGATATGGCCGTTGGGGGGGGGGGGTTTACAAAAGTATGACGTACTGACACGGGGGGGGGGGGGTAAGGACGGTTTAAAATTATTTGGAAAAAGGATGACGTAATTCGTGGACGACCCCTAAACGAAACCCTGAAAACGTCACACCCGGTTTGGGTAGCGAACTTCCGGTCTGAGTGGATGAGCAACTGATGAGCAGTTTGCCAGCTATCATCACTCGCTCACTCACTCTTAAAATGTCGAGCAGATATTTTCTTGGGTTGTGCAGAGTCGAAGCAGGGTTATGAGAAAAAGTTACAATATGAGGAATAGGTTTCACCTTATCATATAACAAGTGACAAGGTACGCCGTGGAACACAACCACTGATTAAATATAATAAACAACATTTATTTTCTCACCTGGAAAAGGGGCTTCTTGTGCTGATGCTTGGTTATCAAGAATCATTCGTTTCTTTTCCCTTGCTTTGGCCCTGTTGAAACTGTCAAGTTTTTTTGTGACTGTGTCTTCACTTGGGTTGTTTAGAAAAACTGTTGGAGCCCAGTCAGGATTAACGGGATCTGGAGATGGCTTTCCTGACACCATGTAACGAAAACAAACTTTTTAAATGCAGCTCACAATTGCGTTTTAACAAAACGGATCACGCTTGCTCGAACGAACAGCATTCACATCCAGTATATCATAACTGAGGTTGGTGAAGCTAGTAAACTGTTTGCGTTGCCTTATTTTAAAGCTAAATGCATGAACTGTAAAAGTGCTTCTAATTCGTTTAACGCAATGAATCAAAGCTACACCGTAGTGCAATGCACGCTGATTGCAGCCAGCGCGATCTCGTCTGATGACGTTTAATATCCGACAGGAAAAAAACAAACAAAAAAAACAATACATTTTATATCACATACCTGATATAAAATGACGAGAGCATAACCGACTGTTACAAGTTGGCAACCAGTCTTTTCTGTTTAATGCGGTTATCCATGCGTTTCGACGAGCAGC
>JAHWFO010031727.1:286824-303902 GCA_023313115.1 Rhysida immarginata
TGAAATTGAGATGGTATTTGTTTATTTGTAATTTTGCAAGCAACAGGCTATGACAGCCCAATTACAGCTTACAATAATAAAAATAATACAATAATACAGTATAAAAAAAAGAATAAATACAATATAAAAAAATAAATATAACATTATTAAATATAGACAAGGAAAATAATCCTAAGATAAATATAATATTTCAAAGTTATTTTTAACATGGTGATTATAATTTTTTAAAATGTAAATTAATAAAAATTGTATATTATTCAGTAATAAAAAGGTAGAGGTATTAATGAATCCTCCAACTTTATGACACTTCCTGTTATAAATCCTCAAAACAATCTTTCCTGTATGAGGGCACTTGATATATTCAGGGGGACTTTAAATGGAACCATCAGTCTTTTCAACAGTTAGAATAAGTCTTTACAGATACATGGTTTACAGCAGTTTCATCAACTTGTTGCAGTTTCTATTAGCTTTGTGATGATAAAGATTGTTTATGTAAAACCAGTAGATCTTCACCTAGTTTGAATTTCAAAATTAAAAATTTAATGATCAGTTTTTCTTAGCTAAGGAAACTGTGACAGGGCAACATCTATCAGGGTACATGTTTGCATGTTTGATAACTGGCTTATGTCACAGCTGCAAACCGACAGTGAGGATTTTATCTTTCAGTGCTCCACCATATTTCTACTGCCAAGTCCATTACTCCTCAAAAAAGAGTATGAAACCATAAAAAAGTAATTTTCCCTGCAAGTGCACCGTAATTTATGAGGGCTACCATTATTTTTTAGCCATGCTGAAGTGAAACTGTGTTGTATAAGTATTGTGTTATATGAAGAACACATATACTGGGGATCTAGGCTGAGCTCATCGACAAGCAGTCGACTGTCAACAAGTGTCGATGGTCACGTGGTTAATGACGCATTTGTCGATTCGTGCTAGCATGAACACGACTTGTCTATAGTGTCTACAGAATCTACAGTGTACACTTGTCTAATTGTCTACAGAGTCTACAGTGTACAGACTCTACACCGTCGATTTTCGACTGTAGACTTTGACCATCGACAACTGCCTTATTCTTGTCTACAATTCAAGAGCAGTCGACTATGCACTTGGCGATCGTTATTTCAGAATTTCGCAACAATTTCTTATTAAAATCTTTTTTCCTTCGTTTCCGGCCTGCAGGCTAAATACACACAGCTCAAGAATACACATTTTCTAAAAATATTAACAAAAACTTGTTTAAAAATATTTACATACATGAAGTACTCTCTTGTGCTACGAAACTTGAACTGTGAAAATAATAATATACTGTGTCTACAGTTATGTGTTTATGTATGTATTTATGTGTATAAATGGATAAATGTTTAAAATTATGTGTAAATGAGTGTAAACTTGTGTATATCAGTGTATATCATGTAGCCATACGTGTGTAAATTTGTGTATAAATGTGTAATATGCCACTTATCGACGGTTAGATTTTGTCGAGATCGACAGCTTGTCGATGAGTTCAGCCTAGACCCCCTGATCTGTAAATTATAGTATATCTGTAAGTGATAGAAAGGATTGAAAATTTGTTGTTATACCTTTGATTATATACATTTTCATTCATTTTACATTCATTTTATTGTTTTTTAAGCTTATTCTGATGCTACTGTGATGTGTTTAAAATTAAAACATCACTTTTTGCAGGATTTTAATTACCGTAATTTTTGGTTGAATGGCTGTGGCTTATGTCTTAAAAAAAGTACAAAAATTTAAAATGCGGCCTGTGTATCACTGTGGCATAACTAGCAGAGATTTTTCAAAAGTTTCTTCTACCCACAATTTTAGGGATACTTCATGTCGTTTCTCTTCAGTTTTTGCTTCTCGTTGGTTAAGGTAAGGTGAGGTTAGGTTAGGTTAGGATCACGTATTCCATGTCGGGGAGGGTGGTGTTTTATAAGCAATCATAAGCTAAAAATTATTTATTTATTGATGAATTTGCATCCTATTAGAGTATTTTTCAAATTTGCCATTTTATATTTCAGAATGCAAAGCGACGTACAAGCTATATAGCACGTTTTAAACTAACAGCAACTGAAAAGGCCGACGAGATCAGGAATTGTGCAGCAGCAAGACAGTTAGGATTCTATGAAAAATGTATTCGGCGCTAGAGGAAAGATGCAAGTAACATCGCTAATCAGAGCTGCGTTCTGGCCAAATTTGGAAAAGGAGTTGTTAAATATCTTGGCATTCTCATCGACTCAAGACTCTCGTGGAATCGTCACGTGACCTACGCTCTGAACAAAGCGAAGAGGGTTTTAACTCTGCAAGAAGGTGGGCACTCTGCATTGACAACAGCATGGACAGAAGTGCAGCCATATTATATTGTTTCAGGATTCAAAGCGGCAGGCTGATTCTGAAACTTCAGAGTTTGGAAATTTCCAGTAATTATATTTCATGTTTATATACAGGGTTAGCAAGGAATAAGTTTCCTACTTCAGAGGGCTGTAGAATGTGTTCTATTGGACGAAATGAGATAAAATTTGAACTACAGATAATTCAAATGGTGCACTTCATTAAATATTAAAATTTAGTACAAATATTCACCAATACATGGTGTTCTATCACAAATGGTATTTCTTTGCATATATATGGAAAATGTGAAACGTGCATTACAGCGAATGCCTATTAGCATTATTCTTTGGATAAAAAGACGGCAGATTCTGCATGAGTTAGTTACTGCTCTGCACATCATGCCTACGTTACCTAAAAAAGCACTACTGGTAAAATTGTTCTACCAGAACCAGCAGAACGCCATTGCAGCTGTAAAGGAATAAAAATATTGTAAATCTTAAATTACTACTTAAGCTCATTAAAATAGACACAATAGGAATTGGGTAGATAAATCCATTATTTGGCATTAATATTGCACGGTGATACCCCTCCCCCTTATCATCTGGTTTAATATAAAATGGCGGTTGGAGAGGAGGACAGAGAGTAGAGCTCATTTCATTTTTAGGTTGAAAGGGTTGATCCCTAATATAACTATTTCCCCCTCCAGCTTTTTAAGAGAATTAAGTTTCCCTTTTCATATAAACAAATATAAACAAAGATAATTAAAATGACTGTCTTAAAAGTTTAAGTTATATTACAAGTAAAATATAGCTATACAAAAAATATAAATAAATTACAGAAAAAATATATACAAAAACAAAATAATTACATATAAAATATACAAATAATACAAATGAAATTGTAACAACAAAAATATATAAAATATAATAAAAATCAAGTAAGTTTCAAATTTATTCTTCATCACTTTTTTAAATAATAACAAAAAGAAAAAATATTGCCTCAAGAAAATTTGTTCAGTTATATGTTCCTCTCAATTTTTGAAATGATTTCCAAAATTCTGTACAAATTTCATGTGTGTTGAGTTTTTAATCCTGTTAACCTTTTGGGGGATGATGGGGGAGAAGCTAAAATTTAATGGGGATCAAATGGTTATATTAACGCTTTCAACCAAAAATGAAATGAAGTCTACCCACCCTCCTCCCCTCCAATCATTTTTCTATATTACAAGCAGGACAGACTGTACACTTTCCCAAAGCTGTATTTTGTTTTTGTATATTTTTTTCCTGTAATTTATTTATATTTTTTTTATATATTTTACTTGTAATATTTTTATATTATAACTTCAACTTGACTGTACGCTTTTAAGACAGTCATTTTAATTCTCTTATATAATAAGAAGGGAAACCTAATTCTCTTAAAAAGCTAGAGGGGGAAGTATTAGTAAATATTAGGGATCAACCCTTTCAACCTAAAAATGAAATGAACTCTGCCCTCTGTCCTTCCCTCCAACTGCCTTTTTATATTAAACCATGGCCTCCTCTAACTACTGGTAGTTAGAGGGGGCCATGATTAAACCAGACTGTAGGGGAGGGGGTGTCACCGTGCAATATTAATGTCAAATAACATATCTATCTACCCAATTCCTATTTAAACGAGCTTAACTAGTAATTTAAGAATAACAGTATTTTTAATTGAATAATGGAACTCTTAGCAATAAAACAAAATAGAAAATGTTACCCTTTTTACAAAATGATTTAATAAATTATTTAATAAAGAAATAATCTCATTTATTTATAAGCTAATAAATAATAAATAAAAGATTCCCACATATAAAGTGATTTCGACCTAAAATGAATGAAGTAAATTACTCTGTAATTGCAATAAAGATGTGTCAATTATAAACAATCAACGAATTAAATGCTCAAATTCTTAGGTGATTTAAAAATCTCGATCGAATTTGCATTTCCACCGAAGTGTCGTCCACCAAATTGACGTTCACCAAATTGTCGCGTCTTCCCAATTGACATTCACCGAATTGTCGTCCACCGAATTGTCATCCACCCAATTGTCGTAGACCCCTCCCCATCACCAAATTTAAGTAGAAAATTTGAAAATTCTAATTCATCTGAAGTAGGTCGCATATTTTGAAATAACCGAAAAACCTTAAAACATGGCCAAAGAGGTGAAAACTTGAGTTATTGTTTGTCGTGAAGCATATGGAACTACTGGTAATGCCTGTCTAAAATCTCCCCCAAGGACAATAATATCATTGCCCATTATATCTTGCAGAAGTCTATTGACGGTCATTAATGCATGAACATTTGCCATAGGTGCTTCATCCCAAACTATTATTCTTGCTGATTTGATATAAGATGCACCTCTACTATTAATTTTTAATGATGATACAGAAGTTTCATGCAGAATCAAGGGTAACTTAAACATACTATGTATTATGCAACCATTTGGTAAAAGCACAGCGGCAATGCCAGTCCATGCCACAAAGACAAGTTCTAGACCTAAATCAAAACATTTTTGTATAAGGCACTGATATACAAATGTCTTTTCAGTACCACCGGGACCATTTATGAAATATGCATTGTATTTATCTGTATTATTCTGTTGAATTACTCGAATGATTTCAGTAATGATCAAAAGTTGCTCATGATTAGCTTGTTGAACCATCAAGTTATAATCAAGATTTGGATTTTTAAGAAAACTGATCTTGTCATCAGTTTCTAAGAAATCATTAATAAGTGGGAGGTTAAATGATGAAAGAGAAAAACCATGCAATTTAAGTGTTTCATTAATATCTCTGAGACTAAAATGATAAGCTTTATTCCGGGTGTGAAGCTGCAAATAATCTTCACTAACAAGGGAACCCCACATAGCCTTTTTTTTTTGTGCGCAAGCACACTGTGGAAGCGATAGCGTTGCATGGCAGTGAAGCGCTCCTGAAGTGCGCAGAGTTCAACAAACATGGCGGAAAGAGGGGAAGCGAACTTGTTAGCAGCGATCACCAAAGAATTGCAGCTAGAGCACTGTTATTAAGCATAAAACCTTAAGTTTGCTGTACAATTATTCGTCTCGAAATAATTTATAAGATGAGGTAGGCATCCATGAATACTATTCTTATTTAAAATTATAAAGCACTGCGATATATACCCCCTCACCAACGCAACGTATTACTCGACGTTGCACATGAAGCCAGACCCGTGTTTAATTATCGAATTACTTAATAAAATGAAATAATAAATTAAGGAAATGGCTAGTAATTACTATAGACGTTTTTAATTTTATTACAATAAATGGAATAATAAATGGAATAATAATAATACTATAGACATTTTGTACTGGAAGGCAATTAGCTAATTGTAATAATCTATTTTTAAAAACTAAGGCCCGGATTCACAAAAATGTTGTTATTAACGACGTCGTACAGTAACGATGTCGGTAAATTTCGCAATTTTACGATTTGTCTTAAATGCAATTCACAATATGCGCCGTTAGCCTTCTTAAACGTAACGACGCGAAAATAGTAGTCTGATTTCGAGAGTACGGAAATGACGTCTTCGTCTGCTTGAAAACGTCCAATAAGAATTCCGACTATAGCGAAAGCAACAATTTACCTCTTCGGAATTACAGTTGCTGAGTACGAAAAAAATAATAAAAGCACTCCTTCTAGAAATATCAAGTGCTAAAAGATAGAAATTATTTTTATGAAAACATCAAATGCTGATACAGAAGAGATTGAACAAGTTCGCCGATCTGCTCTTCCATTTATATATCGAGTGAGCCTCCCGATCGATTGAAAAATCACATTCCTAGAAAGTCCACAGTATCGAATATGTTCGATTACTGATATTTCATCAATGCTGAGTCACGATAATCAAAACAACAGAATAAGACGTCTTTCTACGCCGTGTGCAGGCCTTCCGCCATTTTAACCATTCTGTAACGATTCTATAGCGACAGCTCTGAGCTGTCGTTATTTAACGACGCTAATTAAAGACATTTTCAAGAAACGTTGCTAGACGCTGTAATGACGAAATGTTGTCGATAAGTCGCTAACGACGCTTTTGTAAATCTGGGCCTAAGTTTGTTTAGAAACTTGAGAAGCCATTCAATTGCCGTCTGATGCTGTCTATTTCATCTGAAGTGGATTTGTGCTTATTGCTGTGAGTAGTAGAAGAAAGAAATTCTGTTAAGCACATTAATACCTACATCGCTTTAACAATGGAGTCCTTGTATGATTATGTGTACTCAAATTTTTTCGTTTTCGTGGTTTACTTTGAAAGAAACAAAATTTCGCACTCTCTTATTTTGCAAGCATCTATTGTAGCTTCAATTGAGTAACATATATCAATTTGGTGGAAATCTGTGACATACATGTTCGAGAGATTCCCTTGTAAGAGAATCTTTAAAAGTATCCCATAATCGAGCAGTATTTGGTGGTTGTTGAAAAATGACAATAAAAGAAAGTAACTGTCTTAATTAAAATGACATCTGAAAAACTGTTGCTTCATGCAAACAATGAAACCATTCCGTATCATCTTGAACTATTCCATGGTGCAATGCTGCTTCGTTGAAAGTAGAAAAAGTAACATTATGGACTGTCCTTAAATCTTCAAAAGATGTAGCCCCTACTATATGAAGCAACAGTAACCGAAGATGATACCGTTCAGATTCAGCAGGAGAAACATTATACATTCTGCCAGTTATTTTACAAAATTTAATGCGTTTTTTTCCAAATACACTTTGTTTTAACCCAAACGTAGTAAACAGGTGTTTCTGGATAAATGTAAGGGCATTTTGTTTTTGAATCCTTATTCAAATTAAACCATGCAATAAGTTGTGTATTCCTCAATTCTGATCTAACAAGGAGACGTTACGACCTCGGAATTTTAGTTTAATACGAGACTTCGTATAGTTGTAGTGTACCTTTAGAATATTAATATACTTAAATATTAAGGTGCACTGATCAGCCGATTTTGAAAAATAGACGGTTTAAAGTTTCGAGCACCGTATATAAGGGAAAGTTTTCCTCTTTGATTGTAAGTGATTCGATAGCTCAGACGGCAGCGTGGTTGCTACTCACAAATCAAATTATTAGTGTGAGTTGACGGGTTCGAGTCCCAGTTGTAACAATTTTTTTTCTTTACCCAAATAATTATTCAATATATTATATTTACAAATTTATTTGTGACAACTAACTTTTTTCACAAAATTTTCCTTTTCTCAAAATTATTATACTTATTTTTATTGTTACAAGTGTCTACGGAGTAATAAAGTATTTTCTGCAAAATATTTTGTATAAAATCAACATTTTAAAACCAATAACTGTTTTATTTTATTTTTTATTTTATTAAAAAAAAAGTATTTCGAGGCTACCTGACATATTTGTCATATAGTGCACAAGGTAGGCAGAGTGCAGAGAGGCACATGAGAAGTGGTTTGGAATGAGCTGAGGTGTGCCAAGCCATTACAAAAAAAGGCCGTTTTTAATTGTGAAACAATAATGGTTTTTTAATCATAAAACAATTAATAAAACGTTTTTCTGTGAAAATGGAGAGCGGAGAATTTGCTGGCTCTTCGGGGATTGAAGAGAAAATTGACATATATATGAACAGCGATTGAAGGATGCAGTAGTATATTTTGAAATATTGCTCCATGAAAATGATATGATTGCATCAGAATCATCAACTATAATTTCTCACAAAGATATGATGATGGGACAGCAACTCTATGAACTGCCATTAGAAATGCTGGATGAAAAAATATTTGTAAATGAAGAGGCATTGATTCATGTGAATGAAGATTGTGAACCAGTATCTTGTCAAGAAATTGAAGATCTTTCATCGGACGATTATGAACCAGAAGAGAAAAAGAGCAGAGAAATAAAGTACGGTCCTTTGAACTATAAAATAAAAGTTATTAATATTGCCAAAGCACATCCTACGTGGACCTTGCGAACTTTGAAAAAGAAAGGATGTCGACGTTTGAAAAAGATGGAATATTTAGCCCAGTGGGGAAAAAAAAGTAAAAAAAGGCGGAAATACGTTTGATAAATATTCAATTATTGATTCCTGGACTTATGACCGTTTTGTTGAAGCTAGAAAAAAAAGTTGGTTGTCACAAATAAATTTGTAAATATAATATATTGAATAATTATTTGGGTAAAGAAAAAAAAATTGTTACAACTGGGATTCGAACCCGCCACCTCACACTAATAATTTGATTTGTGACTAGCAACCACGCTGCTGTCTGAGCTATCGGATCACTTACAATCAAAGAGGAAAACTTTCCCTTATATATGGTGCTCGAAACTTTAAACCGTCTTTTTTTCAAAATTGGCTGATCAGTGCACCTTAATATTTAAGTATATTAACATCCTAAAGGTACACTACAACTATACGAAGTCTCGTATTGAACTAAAATTCCGAAGTCGTAATGTCCCCTTGTAAGTAAAGCTTCAGTAGCATTATCTTCATGAAAATATACTTGTTGTTCCTGTGGTAAATGGACGGGCAAGCGAATGACTGTATGAGATTGTTCATGCATTGGATATGAAAAAATTCTATATGCAGCTTCACATGGACTAACATATCGGGTGTTTAGGAAAGCGGAAACTTCATCATGATGACATAAACCACCTTCTGCAATAACCTGCACATTAGCACAGTCATGGCCTATATAAACATACTTATGTATTTTATACTGTGAACACTTACACAAACTTCTACATTTATGTGGGCTTGAAAATAAAGTAAGAGAAAGGAATTACGGTGTAAAGAACTATATAACGGTTGTCAATTTCAACATTATTGCCATGATTATGTTTGGTAATAGTTCTGTCATTATTTCTCCTTTTGTAAACTGGATAGCCATTAACATTTTCTTTTGTTTCATTTACAAATTCTTTTCAAAATTTCTTTTTGCATTTACAATCAGTCATACAAACTGAGTTTGGATTAAGATTACCACAAGGAGTATGTACCATATGACATTTAACTAAATTATAATACTGTATCTCTGGGGTCTGGAATTTCTGCAGAAACAACTTTGTCTATGTCTTCTATTTCTCTAAATTTACAATTATCTCGAAGACACAACAATAAATGAACATGGGGCAAACCTCTGTTTTGAAATTCAACTGTATATAAATATGTTTGTACTTCACCAAATATTTCTTTTTCATTTATCAAGTGTAAAAGTTCTTTCAGTTTTACATGGAAAACACGAACAGTAACATCTGGTCTGCTAATAGCCGTTTCAAAAAAATGTATGCTATTAGTTATTTCTGTCCATAAAGGGTCCAAATTTTCTTACCATTGCCATTGCATCCTGATAGTTTTGAATCATATTTCGAGGACTACCAGTGAAGGAAGAAGGTAAAATAACAATCCGTCCAGCCCTTAAGTTTTCTTGATCAGCTCATGCAAACAAAGCGTCCGCAAGGCCAGCGTATGTATCTACTCACAATTTTGCCTGTTGAGTACAGATAAATTTCAATCTGTCACCTTCAATACAATAGTAATAATCAACAATCAACTGTTGAGTTAATTTCCCAGCATTAATTATTGGGTTGAAATTTCCCTTATGAGGCATCCTCGAACCATAAGTCTGTAGGATACATACTCTTGCATTGAAATATTTTGACGAACGTTAGTTTTACGCTCTCCTCCAGCTAGCAGTGAAATATGCCAACCTGGTTCCCCACAAGGCCAAATCAATACATAAGACATTGGATCACAGTGCATGCTGACTTTTTAATCCACCATCTTTGGTATAAACATTTATGTGTCTATGAGGTGGTGGCACCATCGTGAGATTCAAAAATTGCTGCAACTTCTGAACATTTTGGTTCATTGTAATGGCGAGGATCTGACAGAGGTTCGTGATAAAAGCACATACAAAATTGACTGGCTCTCTCTGTTTTTTAAAGCTAATTCATGTTCCTCAGATATTTTTTGGTGCATTGTTTTATAGCACCTTACATAAGGATTGCAATTACTTAAAATCCGATTTATTACATCAAGAATGTTAGTTCTTATGGAGTTATTCGCAGCATTTTCCAATCTAATTTCATTAGCAGCAGAAAAGTCTAAAATGTATAATTGGCCATAAGAAGCATTACATGTTTTTTCGGGATACAAAGGTGAAATTTTGTGGTGCACTGTACCCAGAATTTTAAAACAATAGGGACCGTAACCAGGAGGTACTTTATATTGGCACCAAATGACACAAATAATAATGCATTATTATACTGTCGAATATGTTGTCTAAAATTTTTTTGATATGTCACTATTTCCTATGAATAAATTTTTTATATCATCAATAATACATATTTCAGGGAATTTGAATTTTTTATTACAATAACATAAACTGAAATAACCCGCCGAATTCTTTTCACATGAAAAATGCAATGCATTACAATAGGAACAAATACTGTTTAAATCACCTAAATTAGACGGTGGTAAATTTGAAATGTTATCAGAAACAGTACATCGATACTGAATTTTAAATGGCTTGAATGGCGCTTCTGACTTTTTTCTTTTGGCATAATATTTTTTCTTTTTGTCTTGCCGTTTCTGTTTACTGTTTTGTTGTAGCAAAACACTGCAGTGGCCATCATAAGCATTTCCGTTGTACAATAAATTTACGACTATTTTCCCTCTAGAATTTACACACAACTCTGTAACACTACTATCATGCGAGTGAAATACAGTGACAAAAATATTAAAAAAAATCTGGATGCTGCATGTAATTCTAAGTGGCCACCATACGTTCCATTTCTTGACATAATATTAAAGTAATCATTTTCATTAGAGATAGGAACACCATAAGTGCATCACCGGTAACGAAAGAACTATAGGAAGTCCAGTTCTCAACAACATGTTTCACAATTTTATTGCGAATAAGCGAGTGATGATCTTCGGTGCCATATATAAATACCGACAGGGATCAAAATAAACAGTTCCCATCCCCTTCAATTTTTCGCACATTGTAAGAGTTTAAAGATCTCATAATACCCTATGAGAAAAAGAAAAAGAAATGATTTAACTAAATATACAAAATCAAAATAGCTTCAGAACAATGACTGAATATTGTCTTCTCATACCCTGGCCTCGGACGAATAGTCGTAACTTTCTTTGTTGCTTCAGATGCGCATGAGCGGAAGTGCCGATTTTGGTCTTACAAAAAAACCTTTGCATAAGATATCTTACAAGTTGGCGACCATCTATTTGTAAACTAATTGTTTGGTCTAACAATTAATCAATTTGTATAACAATCATCCTTCCGCAAATCAGCAACCAAGTTTTGAATGACTGAAATGAATTTGCATCCTCAAACATATTCCAGTGAAGTGATTTGAAAATTTTTTCCTTTAACATGCATTGTCATTGCTCCTGTGTATGTGTATCAAGTTTCAGCTCTCTAGCTTGTCGGGAAGTTGGTTTAATATTGATTGCAAGATTTGACCCGGAAAGACAGAGAACTCAAGTAAAATAAAAATCATTGTCTGGGTTATCATATTGTATTGATGAATGTTGCACATCTGTTGTTGTTTTATGATCCTCTTTGGCCTGCAATCATTGACCAGGAACTTCACCCATAGAAAGATCTTTTATTTTTTTCCTTTGAACTATTTATTGTACATATGATAAAAAGGTTCTGGTGAAGTTAAGTAAGTCTTACCATATTTGAGATACTTGTACTGACCATCCAAGTACCTACTCTCATCCCTTTTTCAAAATTGTTTAAATCGTACATCTCTCCTTTCTACGGCAATCCAACACCAAAAGGCAGCCTTGTTTTCATATAAGCTTTACATTACAATTGTTTATGTCAGTGAGATTAGCATGTGTTAATCCGAAGTGTTCCTAATATAGTCAATTCTCGTTAATACGAAGTCGTGGGGACCAGGAAAAGTTTTCGTATTATCCGTATTTCGTATAAACCAACAATACTAAAAGTGTTATGAAATAAGCACAGAAATAGAGTGCTTTAAGTTAGAAATTATTTTTATTCATCTCTCATAAAAAAATTTGTAATAACAGTTTGTTTTCGCGCCAAGAGAAATTTTTTGCCTAAATCGCTATTGACTTTACAATATAATGTAAATAAGTCTTCAGGAACATCCTGAGTGTATAAATATGAGATTTAATTTCCTCCATCAATTCTAACATTCTCTGATTTGATGGAACAGATTGAATTGGTTCGTCATCATTACTCTCTTCGTCTGCACCATCTTGCTTATCATCCAGACATTCTTGCACGATCTCTTCGTCGGTTAATAGGTCAGAGGTGATGACGTCATCATCAATCCTGATGAAATCTTCAAACAACATAGAGGCAAGTTTCTCTCTATAACGGGCGTGACTTGTAAGCACTTCCCACTCCTCAAATCTGTGCGATCAGATTTGAGCGCCATGTGACAGGATTTCAGATCTAGAATAGCTGAACCAATCAGATTTTGCGAATCAGATTTCCTGCCAGTTTGAAGCCACGTGACAGAACAAATCACACGTTTATCTTTTGACAGAAGCAATCACATATCCCACTGATATAACGCATGAAATGACTTTGAAAATTATTTTTATTAACTTTACACTTCGAAATCTGAAATTTTTATCATTAAAATTGTCCCTAAAAAGACTCTTTTTCAATAAAATTATGAAATTTTCCTTCGTATAAACCGTATTTTAATAAAAATATGTTTGTATAAAGCGGAAAAATTTACATAGAAATTGCTTTCTTGGGAACGGGTCACAAAATGTCTTCGTATTAACCGGAATTATATATTAACGAGAATTGACTGTAATATCAGAGGCGTAGCGAGTATAAGTGGCGCCCGGGGGCATAATGTATAAATGGTGCCCCCCCCCCCCCCCCCACGTCCAGCAATTTTGTCCTTGCAGCACCCCCCCTAACAAGGGTAACAAGGTTGGCGCCCGGGGACAGATGTCCTCCCCTTGCTGCGCCACTGAATAACATTCCAGCCATTTTAAGAAGAACACTCAAATTCAATTCAATTCAATTCAATTCAATTCAATTCAATTCAATTCAATTCAAACGGATAAGCGGGTTTGAAAAGTAAGTAAGTTATATTTATTTGATCTTGAGGCAAATTGGGACATGAACTTAAAAGTGTGGTACCCATACTTATAGTATATATATGGGAAGAAATAAGAGATCTTCCTACCAGTTTTGCCATTTATTCCAAACTTTATCAAGGGTAAATATGAGAGACAATTCAATGATATCTATATAGAGACTACTAGCTTTTCATATTTGCCTTTGATAAAGTCTGAAATAAATGGTGAAATTATAACTTATTTCTTCCATTCTGTACTGTAAGGCCTCTTTAAACTTCTTTAAGAAGAATAGCACAAAGAACCATATACAATATTTTTTATATCTTTTATTACGAACCTACTTAGCAATATTGAACACCAGAGACAATATAGTTTTAATTTTAATACTTGCTTACCTAATTCTTCATCATTATAACATGCAACTGCAAATTGCATAACATCTAATACAGGTGATAAACGAGATTTTGTAATAGGGTGATGAACAAAACTAGTTGGAAGAGCATTTGGCTTCAAATTTTTGTTTCCATCAATGGGATTCTGTTCATACAGATCATCTGTAAAATGGTCCTATAAATAAGAGACTTGTCATTACTATCATCAATCAAGATTTAAAAAAAAAAAAAAAAAAAAATGGAATTTTTTTTTTCTAGAGTACAATTTTCAATTTAAACTGAATATTGGAGAACTTAATTAAATCTTTATGACAAAAATATAAAGAACAAACTAGTCAAAATGAGATTTTGATAAAGCAAAACATTTTCTGGAATGCACATAAAACATAAATATATCTAGCCATCAAAAAATAGGCAAGTACTGTATAACCCTGTTAATACTCGTTTCAAGGAACCAAGCAAAAGCTACGTATTATCAAGGATTACATATTTTCCGGGATTGAAATACTGTTTGTCCATTCACTGAAAAACTCAAAAGTGTCGTGTTTTTTATGTATTTATTTCTGGAAAGAAATCCGTTATTTGAGTCCGTTTACATGATTGTATTTAATTATTAGAAACTACATTCTTTAAAGTACAATGCCAGTTTAAAAGATGAGGCAGAGCATTATCACTGCACAGAAGGTACGACTGAATCTCTTCTAAAATCGACCAATCAGACTTTGCGGTCATGTAAGAATGCGTGCTCCGTTGTTTGTGTCCAGTAGAACCAATCAGAATTCGCGGAACATCATTGACTATCACATGACTAAAACAAATTCTGCAAACACATTGCAAACAATTTACGATTCCTAGAATGGGTTTCTTAATTTTTGAGCCAAATATTACGTATTAACTGGGATCAGTGAAAAAATAAATCCAGGTTGAATTGACACAGAAATTGCTTTCAAGAGGAAGGGACCAAAGGAAAAACACGTATTAAGCGGGATCACATATTAAACGATCATGTATTAATAGGATTATACTGTATATATTATGCGGATAGAAAATACAAGTTTTTTTCTGATATCCAAAATTACAGCATTCTATAAAGTTTTTGTAAGATGAAGTGGCCTAATGCTATAAGAAAGTTATACCGATGAGTGTACCACACTCGACTCGAAGATGACTTATTTGCAAGCCATGGCAAATAGGCTTCCTCCTTTGCCTAGACAGCTTCTTGGAATTCACCATTCTACCATGCAGTCCTTTTCTCACTGCCCTGCGCCACACTCAGACGCTTATGACCACAGCACAATGAAGCGAATTTATCACAGCAGTTTTAAACTGCCACTCCTCTTCAACAGTACCATGATCACTGGGTAGTTCTTTGAAACTTGGAAGATATGTTATCTGCAAAGATTTTCCTCACAGCTCTATTCTCTAATGCCTCCCATATGATGCGCCAAGTCTGTCTGGATCTAGTATTTCGCTTGGTTGGCATGGACTCAGAGAACTGCAAAGTGCAGACAACAAGATGGTGATCAGTTAATAGTGCTGTCCCTCTCCTCACACAAGTACCCAACACGGATCGGAATAAGTCAACTGATATGATTACAAAATCAATCAATGACTTCTGGTCCACTGTATCCCTGTACCAGGTATACTTATGGACATTCCTGTGCTGAAAGAAGGTGTTTGTGATGGAAAGTCCACTGTTACAACAGAGATCCAACAAGCACCTCCCATTCGCATTTGAATTGGGAACGCCATTCCTCCCAATCACGCCTTTCCACGTTTGGTCATCAGCCCCTACATGCGTACTGAAGTCACCCATCAGGATGACAGAATCTACACTCCCTCTCCTGCTAAGAGTAGCATCAACTTCATCTAAAAAAAGTGGGTACTCTGTGACTGCATTCGGAGCATATTCAACAAATAGAGAGAGAGAGAGAGAGAGAGAGAGAGAGAGAGAGAGAGAGAGATACCGTTTCCCTATGAAGCCTCAGAAGACACAGTCTTCCACTTAATGGGGTCCAATCTGCAACGTAATCTGCCAGCCAGGGACTTGTGAGTATTCCCACTCCAGCCTGGGCAGTCATGCTAGGGTCGACACCTGAGTAGAAGAGCTTCCACCCTCCTTCTAAGTCCACAGTTTCAGAACCCGGACGTTTCGTAGAGTATGTTTAGTTACATTTTACTTATATGCAATGACATTATATTAAAAAATGAAACCTAATATACCTTTGAAGCTTTGAGAATATTTTATTATACAGTGTCCCAAAAGGTCATTTCCCAATTTTACTTGTTGGTCTGTGAGACCATGACGAACAAGTTTTACATAGGAAGTTGTGTCCGAAAACGTGACCAGCCACTGCTAGAGGGCGAGGTTCGCAGGTGTATTAGAGAGCAGAGAGTGGGATCAATTCAGGCAAGAACGTTGCAGGAGCAGGATGCACCGGTTCAGTAATGAAGAATTTGTATTACGTTTATCCATGGGGGGGCATGGATGGAAATGGACAAGCAGCGTGATGCATGTATCAATAGCGCTTCCCAAACAGACATCTGCTGAGTCATCCATTGTTTGGACAATTGCACCATAGATTAAGTGAGACTGGAGCTTTCTGAGTAAGCAGCCACATCGGTTGGCAACATACTATATGCACACCTGTTTTTGTTAATAAAGTCATGTTAACTTTTTTGTGTCTCTTTTTTTTGTGTGTTGGTCACGTTGCTGTAGCACCCCACGGTTTGATTTTCGGACACAAATTCCTATGTAATCTTGTTCGTCATGGTCTGATAGACCAGAGACAAATGAAAATAAGAGACTGGCAGTGACCTCCCCTCTAGTGGTGCCTTCGCGCCGCCATGCCGGGATTGGCAAGAAACAGCTGATCGCCGTAGGCAATGCATGTGAATCAATCGCAAACATTTATTTTTTTCTAATATCTACCTAAGATATCTCGATGAATTTATTATGGAACCACCAGAAAAACTTGCTCTATTAAATAAAAAAATAATCATTTAAATCGGCCCATCTGATGAAAAGTTATTTGATGATAAATAAAGTTATTTTTAAACATAAATTAAAAAAAAAAAGTAGTTTAAATGAAAAAGGAGGAAGATATTAAACCAATTAACTAGGAAAATTCTCCTCTATAAATTATAATTTTAAAGTAAATAAAATAAAATATACAGATTATATCAAATTACCTTTGATATGGAGTAAAATAATAACTCACCGGACCATATTAAGGTTACTTTCTCTTGTCTCTCT